>SNQJ01S0060505.1:47092-57353 GCA_010110895.2 Picea sitchensis
GGCTTCTACCAGCTTTATTTTGTTTTGTATAATACATGTGATGTGTGATTGGTTTTATAAAAGTCTTAGATATCTGTCTAACACATAATTAGCTAAAGCATCAGTCAATGTATTTAGAGATCTAGGAATGTGTTGATATTCGATATAATCAAAATGACATTCCAAGAGGCGAATTCGTAGATATACCTGCAATAAAGTAGGACTTCGGATAACATAGACATTACTTAATTGTAGCACTACTAGTTGCGAATCAAGTCGTATCACCAGGCGGCGGATACCAAGCAAAATAGCATTAGTCAACAACTTGATGACGACGCTATATTCTGTGATATTATTGGTCGCACGACCAAGGCAAACACCTCATAGACTGATAAGTTCATTTGTAGGTGCATAAATTGCCCATGCAGCAGAAGCAAGGTTTTGAGTACTACGATTAGCGCCATCGGTGAATCCAATGTAGGGTAACAAAGACTCCGACATCTGGAAACCAAGCACAACGCAAGGTAAGCGGTCGTGGGCAAAAACCAAATAATGAAAAAGCACACTAAAGTAACACACAAAAAGTATGATACAATAAAATACAGGAACTCATGCATAGATGATCTAAGCATAATATTTATTTAAGTAAAGCCCATTTTTGGGTTTACTCAAAGGGATACCATCATAGTCCACTAACTCGTAGGCTCCTTTCTCCAACACCCATCTGACGATATAAGGGCCTCGCCACATAGCCTCAAATTTTTCGGCTCCTAGCAAATCTCGATCTTGTTCATAAAGGAGAACTAGATCACCTTCAGAGAAAATGTATGGCTTGACATGTTTTTCGTATTGAGCTTTGACACGTTTCTTCTGGGCTTCTATAACTAGGGTGGAATCACGACAGGTTTCGTCTAGTTGCATAAGATACAACAGATGTTCTTCTTCAGCAGAAGTGTTTGGTAGAAGTTCAACGGCTAGTTTTAGAGACGGTATCTCACATTCAATCGGAAAAATGGCTTCGAGACCATAAACTAACTGGAAAGGTGTAAACCTAGTAGTAGACTTGACGGATGTCCGGTAAGCCCACAATGTTGAAAACAACATCGTGTGCCAATGCGTTTTGTGAATCCCTATCATTCATCGAAGCATGGTAATGAGGACTTTGTTTATTGTTTCAACCTGGCCGTTGGCCTGTGGGTAATAGGGTGTTGAGTTTTCATGGAGAAGACCCAACTTTTCGATGAGTTCTGACATCATGAAGTTTTTAAAGTGGCTACCGTGATCAGTAACGATAGCTTGAGGAACACCAAACCGAGCAATGATGTGATTGAATATGAATAGTGTTGCAGTCTTTCCAGTATTGTCAAATGTCGGCATCGCCTCAACCCATTTCGTAAAATAATCTACGGCTACAATAATGTATCCATGCCCCCCGACCGAGTGAGGGTGACATGTCATGAAATCGATACCCCATTTCGCAAAAGGTCCAATGGAGACTACAGGGTGTCGAGGAGCAGGGTGAGATCGTATTTTGTTGTTGTAGGATTGGCAAGCGTGGAATTTTTGGACAGCAATAATACAATCGTTGAATAAAGAAGGCCAAAAATACCCAACTCGTAAGATCTTTTGGGCAGTATCATACCCAGACACGTGACCACCACATGCTCCAGAATGGCAGTCATTCAAGGCTTTCTCGGCTTCGTCAAATGTGAGGAATCATCGAAAAATGAAGTCAATCCCACGACGATAAAGAGTATCACCGAGGATAATATACTGATGGGCTTCGTAGAATATTCGACAACGGTCAGTGCTAGACAAATCGGGCCGAAAAGTCTGAGTCTGGAGATATATGATGATATCCCTATACCAAAGGTCATCATAACTGATCAGAAAAAGGGATTCATCAGGTAATGAATCCTCTGCTACATTTTCTGTCTCAGAACAGGGAAGGTAGCATATCAATTCGGCAAACACCAAGGATTTCTTGGACTTAACATGTTCAAATTCTAAGTCAAACTTCTAGAGTATTACGATCCATTTGGAGTATTTTCCCCCTAGCAATTGGCGTGTAAGAATGTGTTGCATAGGGTTGCAATTGGAAATCATAGTAGTCTTGCGTAAAAGGATATAGTGTCGGAAACGTTGAACATCTTGGACGGTGGCCAAGGCCAATTTTTCAACATGTGAATACTTGGTTTTGGTAGTCGTGAGACTTCGACTCAAATAATAAATGACATGTTCGTCATGAGAATCATCCTCTTGGACTAGAACCATAGCAATGGTAGAGTCTGAGCCTGCGAGATACAAGAAATAATCTTGACCGTAATCGGGTGGCAAAAGTAGTGGGGTACAGGTTAAAGTCAGTTTTAAAGCATTGAAAGATTTGTTGGCAGTGGTATCCCATACGAACTCAGAACCTTTCTTGAGAAGTCGAGTAAATCCAAGGGTTAACTCAGCATAGTTTGGGATGAAACAACGTAGAAAGTTTGCCTTCCCTTGCAAACTTTGTAGCTGGCGAAGAGAGGAAGGAAGAGGGAGATTCAGAATCGCTTCGACCTTCAAAGGATCTACCCTGATCCCTTGACGTGAAACAATAAAGCCCAGAAGTCGACCAGATTCTACACAAAAAACACATTTGTGCGGATTCAAGCGTATACGGTAAAACCGACATCAGAGGAAAATGGCTCGGAAGTGTGTTGGATGATCGACACGGTGCATGGAATGAGCCGGTAGGTCATCGAGATATGGTTGGACAATGTGCTTTATATCATGAAAGGCATAAGACATAGCACATTGAAAAGTCGCGTCGGCATTCTTTAAACCAAAGGGTAGTTTCCGGTAGGCAAAAGTGCCCCAAGGACAAATAAAAGCGGTCTTGTGTTGGTCGACGGGTACGGTATTGATTTGATTATATCTGGAGAAACCATCCATCAAAGAGAAGATTTCACTCCCTGCACAATTGTCGATGATCTGGTCAACGAAGGGGGTGGGAAAGTTGTCTTTAGGACAAGCTTTGTTAATATCCCTATAATCAATGCACACGCGGATCGTACCTTGTTTTTTGTTAACTGGAACAAGATTGGAAATCCAATCAGTTAGAGCCACAGGGTAAATAAAGCCAACTTTAAGAAGTTTCTCAACTTCAAGCTTGATAGCAGCTGCTTTACGTGGGTGAACCGGATGAAGTCATTGCTGGATGGGTTTAGCACCCAGGTATGTCTTAATCTCATGTACAACAATGTCAGGGTCAATACCCAACATTTATTCATAGATCCACGTGAAGATTTCACGAAATTCTTGAAAAAGAGACTTGTAGGTGACAACTTCATCAGTGGAACACGAAGCTCCGATATGCAAATTTTTGACAACTCCGGGTTTAATGGATATGTCGAAGGGGATGGTGGGTGAGATATTACTTAAGTTCCCTTCATAGAACATATCGTGTGTAGACTCAGGAACGGAAGAAATGACGACAACGGTCGATGGGGTCGAGATCCATTGGTAACTCTCAATGGTGTGTTGTTCTAGGAAAAGAATGGAACGATGATGTCCATCGTCCCAAGCAGGGATGATTTTAGGGGCTAAATTTCGCTCATGGGCTAATTTTCCATTGTTTTTCCAAAAATGAGATTCGCTATTTTAAAAATTATTCGCCCAAATTCTATAGGATAAAATTATTTTACCTTAAAAATTGTCAAAATTTTATCAAAACTATATAAAATCCTTAGAAATTTGAATATGTTTACAAAACTATCGCCAATCATTTATAGTTGGCATATGAAGGATTAGTAAGATTCGCCAAGGTTTCTACATTTTAAAATAAATTTCCATCCTTAAAATCATCCCTGGTCCCAAGGGGTATCTTCCATGGACATAACAGACATAATCATCCCGTCTGTAGGAAAAATGACACGGAAAGGATCCGGAGATAGATCACCAAGAGAGGAGGTAGAAGAGGTTGTCGATTGAATGGCTTGATAAGCGGATTCGACCGGACTTAAAGGCATTTGGTTTCCATAGCGAAGATGGTCACCAGGTTTGGGTACTATCCACAGGTCATAAGACACAGGGGTTTCTCGAATAGAGGTGGAAATCATGTTTATCGAGGCGACAAATGGATTTGGAACATTGGGTGGTGGAATGGGGAAAGTACCCATCAAAGAGGAATATTTAAGAAGACCCACACCAACATTCTCATATCCAGGGGGTGTTTTTGCAATGAAAGGTACATTGTTGGTACGTGTATCAGAGTTAAAGAAGGTCAATTGGTCCACCATAATTACTTCTCCTTGATGTGGGAAACGTACGACACGGAAAAGAGTGGACACAAATGCGCACATGGAATCGATCCAGCTACGGCCAAGTAGAAGGTTGTAATCGAGAGGAGCGTAAAAGACCTCAACTTCAACGTTGACCATTTTGCCTTCTAACGTAATAGGCAACGAAGGTAGGACATCGTAA
This sequence comes from Picea sitchensis, assembly GCA_010110895.2. Lineage (NCBI taxonomy): Eukaryota > Viridiplantae > Streptophyta > Pinopsida > Pinales > Pinaceae > Picea > Picea sitchensis. The sequence goes on from SNQJ01S0060505.1 coordinate 51,533, forward strand.
GGCTTAAACCCAGGGCCATTAAAGGCTTTGAGCGTGTTGTGTGATTCGGTTAAGGGAGAAGATCTGATGGCTTTCTAGCAGGTAACAGACATGACACACGTCGAGGCACCCTCATCAATAATTGTTCTACAAATGTTCTTGTCGGAGACAATAACATGTATTTGAAATGCGAGTTGAGGGGGTAACCTTGGAATGTGATCTTCCAAGTCAAAAATTATTAAATTTGTATGGGTAGGGTCAATTCCACCAATATCTTTCAACAATGCCTTCTGTTGTGTGGGACAACTCTGAAGGACTTCGAGAGTTGACATCGCAGATGGTGCTTGGGCCAGATATTCTACAATACTGTAGTTATGTGCAGCACGTGCATGAAGATTGAAAGAAGACTTTCGAACAACACCCTTCGGGGGAGGGCGAAGAACTATGTCTAAGCTCGGTCATTCGAGATGAAGAGGACCGTTAGTAGGTGGAGCCGATGGAGATGTTTGGACCAAGGAAGGAGGTATTCAACCAACCTTCTCTTTGGAGGAAGAATAATCTTTGGCTCAAGTGGTAAGTGTGATGTCGTTCTTCTTTGAATCACCTGTACACATTAAGACATAGGATGTATTAGAGGGGGAAGGTTGGTCATGAATGACCAATTGGGCCTGTTGTTGAGAAGGAAAGGGTTGTGACAAGACAGTCGGGGTAGGAGGTTTCGGGGTCCCTTGAAGGAACTTAATAACCTCAACTCGTCTTGGACAATCCTTAGTGTATTGATCATCACCACAGATAAGACAAGGGTATCGGGGTTTGCGCTTATCCTTATCGTCAACAAGTTGTGTTTTGGTCTTCTCAGATGGCAGATTATTTTTATCCTCCTTATTCTTACCCTTCCCTTTTCTGGATTTATTCTTTCCGACAGGGGTAGATTGAATAGAGTTCACCTCAAAAGTCTTGTCGGCGGGAGGAGTAGGAGACAGAGCATGTTGAACATTAGAAGCAATGGACTTGGGGTTGGTGGTAGAGGCTTGTGCGGAGTGGGGTTGGGCGTGGAAAGTGTCGATCACACCATCAGCCGCATGAAAAGCAACAAAGGTAGTTGAAGAAGCAGTAGTAGAAGGACGAGGTGCGTCAGGGAGCAAATTGTAAAGAGTACCTGTTTGTGAGTAAACGAGGTCAAGGTATTGAGCACGACTGATCGCCTGTTCTTCTGTGACAACTCCACCCATGGTGATGTCATGAGAGATATCATTCATGAATGATTTTGTGAACCACTCTGCTAGTAACTGATCGGGAAGCTCAAGTTTGATGAGACGTCTTTGTCGTCGCCACTCATGAATGTGATCAGAGATATGAGTGGCTTTGGTTTGTTTGAAAGAACTCAAAATTTTGGTTCATGTTTCATATCGGATCAGTAATTGGTAGTGGGTGAGGAAAGCCATGGCGAGGGTGTTAAAGTCAGCGAAGAAGCCTCACGGAAATTCTATATACCACTTCACGACGGAACCCGTGAGAGTTCGCTGAAAAAGACGTAATTGAATAGAGTCATCCATCAAGGAGTTGGATGAACACCAAAGGTGGAAAGTCATTACATGATTTTTCGGGTCCTCTTCTGGTTTACCATCGAACTTAGGAATGTCGGAAGGTAGTTTGGCCGATATGGCGGGCCATTGAGGAGAGTGAAGGATAGGATCATTTAAAATTCTAGATAGATCAGGGAGGTCTAGGGTGGCTAATAAAGGTAACTGTCTATTCACGTGGGGGTACTGGTGACTTTGGGGAGGAAGTCTCGTAGTTATACCAGTAGGACCGTAAGCAGTTTGCATATAATGAAAATATTCGGGCAGATTCGATTGTTGGTACGGAGGCATGTAATTTATAGGGTTGTATTGGTTAGGGAAGTTGTCTTGAACAGGGACGTTGGGTCCAGCGTTCAAGCCCCAAATGGAATTGGATGGACCTAGATATGGTTGGCATGTACTAGGGGGTATGAAAGAGTTGGTTTGAGGCTGTTTCCCCCCACTCAATTGAGGATTATTTCAGATAAGATAGTTCCAATACTGGGCCAAGTCTATAGGTATGTTATGTCCAGTGGGTGGGGTAGGTGGGGGTTTCCCTCCAATCGAAGGTTGTGTTCCAATTGGGATTTTATCTCCAAGGTGAAAATGTTCACCAACAATAATCTGATAATTAGGTTTGAAAGAATGAACAGTGCCACTAGGGTTAGTCCCTCCGATAGGGAATAGAAGAGACCCGCTGGAAGGGAGTCGAGGAAGTGTCATAATAAAACTAGGAACAATATGGTGCCCAGAAGGAGTGGAAATTCCAGGAGTCCCAGATGGGATTTGTGTAGGAACGGGAATAGAAGCATTCAACGCATGATATCCGGGAGGAAGAGTTGGGGTGAGTCTGGACGAAAGCGGTGTGCCAATGGGGGATTGGTTAGACACCGTATTCCCGGTGTGAAGATTCATAGTATCTGGGACCATTATATAATGGGCCATTTGAAGGGGGACAGTCAAGATATGGTCGATTGGTTGAGTGTTCGAACCAGGGAAACAATAGGCAGTAGTAAAAGGTATTGCGTCTAGATCGGATGTTTCGGGTGGCGTAGGTATGACAGTGATATCAACGCCTGCTCCTGAGCCAAAGAGATCCCATCTAAAAATGCTAGTAGTCCAAAAAGGATCTTGACCTTTAGAGCCTGTGAAAGGTCTGGTTGGTAATCCAGAATACTCAACAATAATATCTCCGGATGAATTCACTCGAATAATACATCTCACAGAGTTGGGAGGAAGTCGCAAGACCTCTTGAGAATCTATAATTTGGAACTGTTCTAAAGAGTCAGTTCTTTCCATTCATGGAGTGGCAATGTCCTGGACTTCACTCTGTTGAGGAGAGCCATTCGGTGAGTTGGTAGGCAAGGGTTGAGAACCTTCCATATCTTGAGAACAGTCCTTGTATTCTACGTGAACGGCGTGGAGGGTCAATGGTGATCGAGCAAAAATCTCACGAAATAAATTCTATGGCCAACTTACGGAAACAAACAACACGCACTAGTAAAATCTAGGAATCAAAACCAAACAAACAAGACCTTCCTATTCCAAGATCACTAGTTGGTGATGAAATCCAATGTCGTGATGTCGAGACAAGAAGGGGTTGGGCTGGGCTAGGGTGGAAAAGTTACGTTGACGACCTGCTTAACATACTTACACCTTGGTGCAAGCTCCCACACATAATCGTGGGTATACCCTCCAAGGAGTCCGAGTGAGTCAAGCCAACATTGATTCTAGGTACCGTGAAGACTTACCCCTCCACAGTCACCTTGTGTGGGACGCTAAGAAGATAGGCTACTAAAGTTACCACAAACAACAATGATGTCTGGGGGAACAGTCGACAGTCCAATCCACACGTAAGGGCAGGGTATCTAGCTCGAAATCAACTTGAGAGGCTTCCACTCATCATTGTGGGTATACCTTCAAGCGACCCCCGTAATACGTGTAATCTCTACACTGAGATCAACAAAGCAGGGTGNTAACTCTCTCAATGTCAATGCGACCTCAGGTTTGACCCTTGTGTGAGAAGGGCTTCCCAGGACAAAATGTTTCAAATCGAATTTGACACTCCCTATCACAAGATACTATTGTGTGTTTTACGCTTTGGAGAGTGCGCCTCACTGCCTATTCCAAAGCTCTAGCCTAGCTAATGTTGGTGCAAAAGAGCCCTATAAAAACTTACTAGTTGAATTTTAAAGTTGCGCAATATTATTAAAGGTTGTTGTTACGCAAGAGAGAGATGGAAATGAAACCAATGTTGTATAAGACTCTGGCCCAACAATGCATAAATAGAAATTAATGGTACAATTTTTTGTTCGATGAATTCTATCTACAACAGGGAAAGAGGAGTTTTCTGGAACAATGCAAACTACAATGCACGATCTCTTTTGAAATGTAATACCAAACAATCATTGACAATGCAAATTCACTATTCTTTCTCTTTCAATATTTTAATGCCAATATCTTCTGAATAAATGATTGCTTAAAAGAAAAAGAAAAAAAAAATTATAAACCCAAAAATGGGGATGGAACTAAGAAAAAGTAAGCAACAAATGGAAATAAGATACTCAACAACACCCAAATAGATCTAAAAGGACAATTAATCCCAACTTTTAATCCAATCAAAGGTTTTTGATCAAACAAGCACTCGGATCACAGAATCCGAGATTATACCCTTGTTGATAAAAGGTCAAGAAACAAAAATTGGGAAAAAGAGTAAGAAGAGTTTTCGATCTCCGAAAACTATTCAACCGCAAGATTTGAAGTCAAGAAACAGTCAAACACTGGCAAAAGAAGTTCTCCCTAGATAAACAGACAAATCTGGGCATCAAAAAGACTGGAAGACCTAATCCAAAACTTTTGCAAATGAGTTTGAAGCCTGGTAGTGGGATACAATGTGAGAATTAGGGATTCTCGCAGTCTAGATACAGGTAGGGTGCGAGAAGGTCGCACTAGATTGAACAGTAGGGTGCGAACATCAATGATTCTCGCAGGTCACAGAGAGGTACAGTGCGAGAAGGTTTGTAATCAAGAAAAAAAATTGAAAAAGGACAAAAATTTTGAGTGAACTTCTGGGTCCATAGCGTCTATAAGGGTCTCTTATAGACTCAGAGACTGGTTTGTAATGAAAAAAGTAGGTTGAGAGAAAATGGACAACAAAAAAATACAAAATGAGTTGTATCCCCAGTGGAGTCGCCAATTTTGTTATTGGATAAATTGGTATATGTGGACACTAACAGATCTCCCTAGATCCACCTGGATCTAGAACAAAACAGGGCAGGACATGACGCTTTCCCTAAGCAACTTTCATTGAATTTACTACCAAAAGAGGAACGAATGACATACCTTTATATCACTTCCTTAGGTCTTTGTTGTTCCTACTTCGCTCTGGTTCTCTTGTGAGATCAGATCCGAGACAACACAAACCAACCAAAGTGAAGATAGTAAAGTATATTCGATGATGAACTATGCATATGATCAAGGAATTATGCAATAAAATAAGAGTAATTTTATGGGAAAGGGACATGCCACTATATTATATTAATATGAAAGTAGAATATACAACCAGATCGCCTTGATGTCGCAAGATTCCTTTCGGTGGTCCTTTGTTCCAACACACACACTTTCTCCAAACTTGCATGAAGAAGATCCACTAGGGCTTAATGGACAAATGGAGGCCTCAAGCATCAATTCAAATAGGATTCCTCACACAATTCTGAATCTATTCTTTCATCAATTATTTATTCAATCTTTCTTAACCTCTTCCTTGAGAAACCCTTCATTATATAGGAGAAGGGGAGATGGTTAAAGGGATGAGGATGATCCCACTAAATCTGAGAAGTCAATAGGAATCCAACCATGCGAATGCCAACTAATTTTCTAGAAGATCCTCTTCTAGAACCTTTGTAACTTCCTCTTCCTTTTAAGATTTGAAACAGGTTCGCACCCTACCTATAGAGCAAACTGCAAACACCTCGCAGGCTAGGTATAGGGTTGCCTGCGAGAATCAATATTCTCACACCCTATAACATAGTCAGCCTGCGAACTCATCTTAAAAATATTTTTTATGGAAGAAGACAATAGTCACTTTTCTCAAGCAAAAGATCCTTATGAGAGCCTGAACACATAACTATAGAGACATCACCAGAGTGACCAAAATAATGTGTAACAATGGGGCCCTTGTAGATCTTGAGTTTGGCATTTTTATTTGACAATGGTTTTGGGTCTTAGAGGGGGGTTGGTTTTGTTTTTGTTTTCCTTTTATTTTTTATGGGCATCTAGTT
>SNQJ01S0060505.1:57403-82687 GCA_010110895.2 Picea sitchensis
CGACGCTATATTCTGTGATATTATTGGTCGCACGACCAAGGCAAACACCTCGTAGACTGATAAGTTCATTTGTAGGTGCATAAATTTCCCATGCAACAGAAGCAAGGTTCTAAGTACTACGATTAGCACCATCAGTGAAGCCAATGTAAGGTAACGAAGACTTCGACATCTGGAAACCAATCACAATGCAAGGTAAGCGGTCGCGGGCAAAAACCAAATAATGAAAAAGCACACTAAAGTAACACACAAAAAGTATGATACAATAAAATGCAGGCACTCATGCATAGATGATCTAAGCATAGTATTTCTTTAAGTAAAGCCCATTTCTGGGTTCACTCAAAGGGATACCATCATAGTCCACTAACTCATAGGCTCCTTTCTCCAACACCCGTCTGACGATATAAGGGCCTCACCACATAGCCTCAAATTTTCTGGCTCCTAGAAAATATTGATCTTGTTCATAAAGGAGAACTAGATCACCTTCAGAGAAAATGCGTGGCTTGACATGTTTGTCGTATTGTGCTTTGACACGTTTCTTCTGGGCTTCTATAACTAGGGTGGCATCACGACGGGTTTCATCTAGTTGCATAAGATACAACAGACGTTCTTCTTCAACATAAGTGTTTGGGAGAAGTTCAACGGCTAGCTTTAGAGACGGTATCTCACATTCAATCGGCAAAATGGCTTCGAGACCATAAACTAACTGGAAAGGTGTAAACCCGGTAGTAGACTTTACGGATGTCCGATAAGCCCACAATGCTGAAAACAACAGCGTGTGCCAATGCATTTTGTGAATCCCTATCATTCGTCGAAGCATGGTAATGAGGACTTTGTTTATTGTTTCAACCTGGTCGTTGGCCTGTGGGTAATAGGGTGTTGAGTTTTCATGGCGAAGATCCAACTTTTCAGTGAGTTCTAATATCATGAAGTTTCTAAATTGGCTACCGTGATCAGTAACGATAGCTTGAGGAACATCAAACCGAGCAATGATGTGATTGAATATGAATAGTACTGCATTCTTTCCGGTATTGTCGAATGTCGGCATCACCTCGGCCCATTTCGTAAAATAATCTATGGCTACAATAATGTATCCATGCCCCCCGGTCGAGTGAGGGTGACATGTCATGAAATCAATACCCCATTTTTCAAAAGGTCCAATGGAGACTACAGGGTGTCGAGGACCAGGGTGAGATCATATTTTGTTGTTGTATGTTTGGCAAGCGTGGTATTTTTGGACAGAAATAATACAATCGTTGAATAAAGAAGACCAAAAATACCCAGCTCGTAAGATCTTTTGGGCAGTAGCATACCCATACATGTGACCACCACATGCTCTAGAATGGCAGTCATTCAGGGCTTTCTTGGCTTCGTTAAATGTGAGGCATCGTCGAAAAATGGAGTCAATCCCACGACGATAAAGAGTATCACCGAGGATAATATACTGACGGGTTTGGTAGCATATTCGACGATGGTCAGTGCTAGACAAATCGGGCCAGAAAGTCTGAGTCTGGAGATATATGATGATATACCCATACCAAAGGTCATCAGAACTGATCAGAAAAATGGATTCATCGGGTAATGAATCCTCTGCTACATTTTTCGTCTCATAACAGGGAAGGTCGCATATCAATTTGGAAAACACCAAGGATTTCTTGGACTTAGCGCATTCGAATTCTAAGTCAAACTCCTGGAGTATTATGATCCATTTGGAGTATTTTCCCCCTAGCAATTGGCACGTAAGAATGTGTTGCATAGGGTTGCAATTGGAAATCATAGTAGTCTTGCGTAAAAGGATATAGTGTCGAAAACGTTGAAGAACTTGGACGGCGGCCAAGGCCAGTTTTTCAACATGTAAATACTTGGTTTCTGTAGTCGTGAGACTCTGACTCAAATAATAAATGACATGTTTTTCATGAGAATCATCCTCTTGGACTAGAACCATAACAATGGTAGAGTCTGAGGCTGCGAGATACAGGAAATAATCGCGACCATAATCGGGTTGGAAAAGTAGTGGGGTACAGGTTAAAGTCAGTTTTAAAGCGTCGAAATCTTTATTGGCAGTGGTATCCCATACGAACTCAGAACCTTTCTTGAGAAGTCGAGTAAATCCAAGGGTTAACTCAGCATAGTTTGGGATGAAACGACGTAGAAAGTTTTCCTTCCCTTGCAAACTTCGTAGCTGGCGAAGAGAGGAAGGAGCAGGGAGATTCAGAATTGCCTCGGCCTTCAAAGGATCTACCCTGATTCCTTGACGTGAAACAATAAATCCCAGAATTTGATCAAATTCTACACAAAAAACACATTTGTGCGGGTTCAAGCGTATACGGTAAAACCGACATTGGAGGAAAATGGCTCGAGGGTGTGTTAGATGATCGACACGGTGCATGGAATGAGTCGGTAGGTCATCGATATATGGTTGGGAAATGTGCTTTATATCATGAAATGCATAAGACATAACACGTTGAAAATTCACGCCGACATTCTTTAAACCAAAGGGTAGTTTTCGGTAGGCAAAAGTGCCCCAAGGACAAATAAAAGTGGTCTTGTGTTGGTCGGCGAGTACGATATTGATTTGATTATATCTAGATAAACCATCCATCAAAGAGAAGATTTCACTCCCAGCACAATCGTCAATGATCTGGTCAACAAAGGGGGTGGGAAAGTTGTCTTTAGGACAAGCTTTGTTAATATCCCTATAATCAACGCACACGCGGATCGTACCTTGTTTTTTGTTAACCGAAACAAGATTGGAAACCCAGTCAGTTAGAGCCACAGGGTAGATAAAGCCAACTTTAAGAAGTTTCTCAACTTCAAGCTTGATAGCAGCTGCTTTACGTGGGTGGGCCAGATGAAGTCTTTGCCGGACGGGTTTAGCGCCTGGGTATGTCTTAATCTCATGTACAACGATGTTGGGGTCAATACCCAACATTTCTTCATAGCTCCACACAAAGATGACACAAAATTCTTGAAAAAGAAACTTGTAGGTGACAACTTCATCAATGGAACATGAAGCTCTGATATGCACATTTTCTACTACTCCAGGTTTAATGGATATGTCAAGGGGGGTGGTGGGTGAGATATTACTTAAGTTCCCTTCGTAAAACATATCATGTGTAGACTCGGGAATGGAAGAAATGACGACAACGGTCGACGGGGTCGAGATCCATTGGTAACTCTCAATGGTGTGTTGTTCTAGGAAGAGAATGGAACGATGATGTCCATCGTCCCAAGGGATATCTTCCATGGACATAATAGACATAATTATCTCGTCTATAGGAAAAATGACACGGAAAGGATCTGGAGATAGATCACCAAGAGAGGAGGTAGAAGAGGTTGTCGATTGAATGGCTTGATAAGCGGATTCGACCAGACTTAAAGGAATTTGGTTGCCATAGCAAATATGATCACCAGGGTTGGGTACTATCCATGGGTCATAAGACACAGGGGTTTCTCGAACAGAGGTGGAAATCATGCTTATCGAGGCGACAAATGGATGTGGAACATCGGGTGGTGGAATGGGGAAAGTACCCATCAAAGAGGAATCTTTAAGAAGACCCACACCAACATTCTCATATCCAGGGGGTGTTTTTGCAATGAAAGGTACGTTGTTGGTATGTGTATCAGAGTTAAAGAAGGCCAATTGGTCCACCGTAGTTACTTTTCCTTGATGTGGGAAACATATGACACAGAAAAGAGTGGACACAATTGCGCACATGGAATCGATCCACCTACGGCCAAGTAGAAGGTTGTAATTGAGAGGAGCGTCAAAGACCTCAACTTCAACATTGACCGTTTTGCTTTCTAACGTAATAGGCAACGAAGGTAGGACACCGTAAGGATTAAACCCAGAGCCATTAAAGGCTTTGAGCGTGTTATGTGATTCGGTTAAGGGAGGAGAGTTGATGGCCTTCCAGCAGGTAACAAACATGACACATGTCGAGGCACCCTCATCAATACCTATTCTACAAATGTTCTTGTCGGAGACAATAACTTGTATTTGAAATGCGAGTTGAGGGGGTAACCTTGGAATGTGATCTTCCAAGTCAAAAATTATTAAATTTGTATCGGTAGGGTCGATTCCACCAATAGATTTCAATAGTGCCTTCCGTTGTGTGGGACAACTCTGAAGGACTTCAAGGGCTGACATCGCGGACGATGCTTGGGCCAGATCTTCTACAATACTGTAGTTCTAGGCAGCACGTGCATGAGGATTGAAAGTAGACTTTAGAACAACACCCTTCGGGGGAGGGAGAAGAACTGTGTCTAGGCTCGGTCATTTGAGATGAAGAGGACCCTTGGTAGGTGGAGCTAATGGAGATGTTTGGACCAAGGAATGAGGTATTTCATCAACCTTCTCTTTGGAGGAAGAATAACCTTTGGATCGAGTGGTAAGTGTGATGTCGTTCTTCTTTGAATCACCTGTACACATTAATACATAGGATGTATTGGAGGGGGAAGGTTGGTCATGAATGACCAATTGGGCTTGTTGTTGACAAGGAAAGGGTTGTGACAAGACAGTCGGGGTAGGATATTTTGAGGTCCCTTGAAGGAACTTAGTAACCTCAGCTCATCTCGGACAATCCTTAGTGTAGTGATAATCACCACAGATAAAACAAGGGTATCGAGGTTTGCTCTTATCCTTATCCTCAACAGGTTGTGTTTTGGTCTTCTCAGATGGCAGATTATTTTTATCCTCCTTATTCTTACCCTTCCCTTTTCTGGATTTATTCTTTCCGACAGGGGTAGATTGAACAGAGTTCACCTCAGAAGTCTTGTCGACGAGAGGAGTAGGAGACGAAGCATGTTGAACACTAGAAGCAATGGACTTGGGGTTGGTGGTAGAGGATTGTGCGGAGTGGGGTTGAGCGTGGAAAGTGCCAATCACACCATCAGCTACATGAGAAGCAGCAGGGGTAGTTGAAGAAGCAATAGTAGAATGGCGAGGTGCATCAAAGAGCAAATCATAAAGAGTACCCATTTGTGAGTGAACGAGGTCAAGGTATTGAGCACGACTGATCACTTATTCTTCTGTGACAACTCCACCCATGGCGATGTCACGAGCGATATCATTCACGAATGATTTTTTGAACCACTCTGCCAGTAACTGATCAGGAAGCTCAAGTTTGATGAGACGTCTTCGTCGTCACCACTCATGAATGTGATCAGAGATATGAGTGGCTTTGGTTTGTTTGAAAGAACTCAAAATTTTGGTTCCCGTTTCGTATCGGATCAGTAACTGGTAGTGGTTGAGGAAAGCCATGGCGAGGGTGTTAAAGTCAACGAAGAAGCCTCGCGGCAATTCTATATACCACTTCGCAGCGAAACCCATGAGAGTTTGTTGAAAAAGATGTAATCGAATAGAGTCATCCATCAAGGAGTTGGATGAACACCAAAGGTGGAAAGTCATTACATGATTGTTTGGGTCCTCTCCTGGTTTACCATCAAACTTAGGAATGTCAGAAGGTAGTTTGGATGGTATGGTGGACCATTGAGGAGAGTGACGGATAGGGTCATTTAAAATTCTAAACAGATCAGGGAGGGCTAGGGTGGCTAATAAAGGTAACTGTCTATTCACGTGGGGGTACTGGTGACTTTGGGAAGGAAGTCATGTAGGTATACCAATAGGACCGTAAGCAATTTGCATATAATGCGAAGATCAGATTCGATTGTTGGTACAGAGGCATGTAATTTATAGGGTTGTATTGGTTAGGGCGGTTCCCTTGAACAGGGACATTGGGTCCAGCGTTCAAGCCCCAAATGGAATTGGATGGACCTGGATATGGTTGGCCTGTACTAGGGGGTATGAAAGAGTTAGTTTGAGGTTGTTGCCCCCCAGTCGATTGAGGATTATTTCGGATAATATAGTTCCAATACTAAGCCAATTCTATAGGTATGTTATGTCCAGTGGGTGGGGTAGGTGGGGGTTGTCCTCCAATCAGAGGTTGTGTTCCAATTGGGATTTTACCTCCAGGGTGAAAATGTCCACCAACAGGAATCTGGTAATTAGGTGTGAAAGAATGAACGGTGCCACTAGGGTCGGTTCCTCCGATAGGGGATGGAAGAGACCTGCTGGAAGGGGGTCAAGGAAATGTTGGAATAAAACTAGGAACAAGATGGTGCCCAGAAGGAGTGGAAATGTCAGGAGTCCAAGATGGGATTTGTGTAGGAACGGGAATAGAAGCATTCAACGCATGATATCCAGGAGGAAGCGTTGGGGTGAGTCTGGGCGAAAGAAGTGTGCCAATGGGGGATTGGTTAGCTATCGTATTCCCAGTGTGAAGATTCGTAGTATCTAGGACCATTGTATAAAGGGCCATTTGAAGGGGGGCAGTCAAGATATGGTCGGTTGGCTGAGCATCCGAACCAGGGAAACAATAGGCAGTAGTAAAACGTATTGCATCTAGATCAGATGTTTTGGGCGGCGCATTTGTGACAGTGATATCAACACCTGCTCCTGAGCTAAAGAGATCCCGTCTAAAAATTCCAGTAGTCCAAAAAGGATCTTGACCTTCAAGGCCTGTGAAAGGTCTAGTTGGTAATCCAAAAGACTCAACAACAATATCTCCGGATGAATTCACTCGAACAATACGTCTCACAGAGTCGGGAGGAAGTTGCAAGCCCTCTCGAGAATCTGTAATTCATAAATGTTCTAAAGAGTCGGTTCTTTCCAGTCGTGGAGTGGAAATGTCTTGGACTTCACTCTGTTGAGGAGAGCCCTCCGGTGAGTTGGTGGGAAAGGGTTGAGAACCTTCCATATCTTTTGGGGGTAGTCCTTGCATTCTACATGAACGACGTGGATGGTCAATGGTGATCAAGAAAAAATATCACGAAATAAATTATATGGCCAACTTACGGAAACAAACAGCGCGCACTAGTAAAATCTAGGAATCAAAACCAAACAAACAAGACCTTCCTATTTCGATATCACTAATTGCTGATGAAATCCAATGTCGTGACGTCGAGACAAGAAGGGGTTGGGCTAGGGTAGAAAATTTATGTTGACGACCTTCTTAACGAACTTACACCTTAGTGCAATATCCCACACATAATCGTGGGTATACCCTCCAAGGAGTTCGAGTGAGTCTGGCCAACGTCGATTCCAGGTACCGTGAAGACTTACCCCTCCACAGTCACCTTGTGTAGGATGCTAATAATATAGGCTACTAAAGTTACCACAAACAACAATGATGCCTGTGGGAATAGTCGACAGTCTGATCCACACGCAAGGGCAGGGTATCTAGCCTGAAATCAACTTGAGAGGCTTCCACTCATCATTGTGGGTATACCTCCAAGCAACCCCCGTAATACATGCAATCTCTACACTGATATCAACAAAGCAGGGTGAGTAACTTTGTCAATCTCAATGAGACCTCAGGTTTGACCCTTGTGTGAGAAGGGCTTCCCAGGACAAAATGTTGCAAATGGAATTTGGCACTCCTTATCACAAGATACTATTATGTGTTTTACGCTTTGGAGAGTGTGTCTCACTGCCTATTCCAAATCTCTAGCCTAGATAATGTTGGTGCAAAAGAGCCCTAGAAAAAGTTACTAGTTGAATTTTAAAGTTGTGCAATATTATTAAAGGTTGTTGTTACGTAAGAGGGAGACAGAAATGAAACCAATGTTGTATAAGACTCTGACCCAACAAAGTGTAAATAGAAATGAATGGTACAAATTTTTGTTCGATGAATTCTATCTACAGTAGGGAAAGAGGAGTTTTCTGGAACAATGAAAACTAGGATGCACGATCTCTTTTGAAATGTAATACCAAACAATCATTGACAATGCAAATTCACTATTCATTCTCTTTCAATATTTTAACGCCAGTATTTTCTGAATAAATGATTGCTTAAAAGAAAAAAGAAAAAAGAAAAAAAATCATAAACCCAAAAATGGGGATGGAACTAAGAAAAAGTAAGCAACCAATGGAAATAAGATACTCAACAACACCCAAATCGATCTTTCAATGAAGATAAAAATAACAAACTGACAAGAAAAAATCTCCTCAAATGCACACGAACAAAAATTTTCAAGCAACAAGCAATCTAAAAGGACGATTAATCCCAACTTTTAATCCAATCAAGGGCTTTTGATCAAACAAGCACTCGGATCACAGAATCTGAGATTATACCCTTGTTGATAAAAGGTCAAGAAGCAAAAATTGGGAAAAATAGTAAGAAGAGTTTTCGATCTCCGAAAAATAATCAACCACAATATTTGAAGTCAAGAAACAGTAAAACACTGGCAAAAGAAGTTCTCCCCGGATAAACAGACAAATCTGGGCATCAAAAAGACTGGAAGACCTAATCCAAAACTTTTGCAAATGAGTTTGCAGCCTAGTAGTGGGATACAGTGCGAGAATTAGGGATTCACGCAGTCTAGATACAGGCAGGGTGCGAGAAGGTCTCACTGGATTGAATAGTAGGGTGCGAACATCAATGATTCTCGCAGGTCACAGAGAGGTACAGTGCGAGAAGGTTTGTAATCAAGAAAATTTTTGAAAAAGGACAAAATTTTTGAGTGAACTTCTAGGTCCAGAGAGTCTATAAGGGTCTCTTACAGACTCAGAGACTGGTTGGTAATGAAAAAAGTAGGTTGAGAGAAAATGACCAACAAAAAACTACAAAATGAGTTGTATCCCCAGTGGAGTCGCCAATTTTGTTATTGGATAAATCGGTATATGCGGACACTAACAAATCTCCCTAGATCCACCTGGATCTAGAACAAAACAGGACAGGACATGACGCTTTCCCTAAGCAACTATCATTGAATTTACTACCAAAGGAGGGACGAATGACATACCTTTATATCGCTTCCTTAGGTCTTTGTTGTTCCTATTTCTCTATGGTTCTCTTGTGAGATCAGATCCGAGACAACACAATCCAACCAAAGTGAAGATAGTAAAGTATTTTCAATGATGAACTATGCATATGATCAAGGAATTATGCAATAAAATAAGAGTAATTTTATGGGAAAGGGACATGCCATTGTATTATGTTAATATGAAAGTAGAAGATACAACCAGATTGCCTTGATATCGCAAGCTTCCTTTCAGTGGTCCTTTGTTCCAACACACACACTTGCTCCAAACTTGCATGAAGAATATCCACTAGGGATTAATGGACAAATGGAGGCCTCAAGCATCAATTCAAACAGGATTCCTCACACAATTCTAAATCTATTCTTTCATCAATTCTTTATTCAATCTTCCTTAACCTCTTACTTGAGAAACCCTTCATTATATAGGAGAAGGGGAGATGGTTAAAGGGATGAGAATGATCCCACTAAATCTGAGAAGTCAATAGGATGCCAACCATGCGAATGCCAACTCATTTTCTAGAAGATCATCTTCTAGAACCTTCGTAACTTCCTCTTCCTTTTAAGCTTTGAAACAGGTTCGCACCCTACCTATAGAGTAGACTGCGAACACCTCGCAGGCTATGTATAGGGTTGTCTGCGAGAATCAATATTCTCGCACCCTACAACATAGTCAGCCTGCAAACTCATCTTAAAAATATGTTTTATGGAAGAAGACAACAATCACTTTTCTCAAGCAAAAGATCCTTATGAGAGCTTGAACACATAACTATAGAGACGTCACCAGAGTGACCAAAATAATGTGTAACAATGGGGCCCTTGTAGATCTTGAGTTTGGCATTTTTATTTGACAATGGTTTTGGGTCTTAGAGGGGGGTTGGTTTTGTTTTTGTTTTCCTTTTATTTTTTATGGGCATCTAGTTGTTTAAACTTTCAACAGTCATTAGTGTAATGAATATCACACTTGTGTTATTTACATTACATGTCAGTTTTTGAGATTGAAGCTCTAAGTTGATCCTTTTCTTTGATGTGAAAGATGGTTTTCATAATGATTTAGGGTCAAGGAATTTTTATCATCTCATCACATGTTATATTTCTATTAGAGACTTGGGTCTTAGGTGGTTAGGGTTTGGTTTCTCCCATAGTAGCCTTGAGGTATGCATTTTCAGTTCATCGGAGGAGGTTGATGGCTTCTTCAATTAAATCATGGTTTTTGAGGAAATATTCTTCTTGTTCCCCTAATTCAAGGCCTTAGTAAAGATGTCATAGAGGGTATCTTACAAGAATTCTACTATAGAATCATAGAAATATGTGTGCAATCAAAGAATAAATGTTGAATAAGGCTCATTGTCTTCTTGTTTAATTCCCATGAGGGTGAAGACACTATTTTCACTTGGTCTAGGGATGTTAAAGTATTGAATGGATTTCTCTTATAATTGGTAAAGATTGTAGACCAACTCCTTTGGGAGATTATGAAACCAATGAAGGGAATTGCCTATTAGGGATTACAAAAAAAGCTTAATTGTGATGTTATTGCCATGGATAAACTTGGTGTAAGAAATCATGAAATCCTCCAAGTGGCACCAAGGGTCTTCTCTGAAAACACCAATGAACTTAGGTAACTCTAGTAAATTTGAAAAAAGATAAGTTTTTGCAATATGGGGCATGAAATAGTGTCTAAAGAATTGGTTGAAAGAAGGTATTGTTGAAGCATACCTTCTTATACCACCAAGGTTTATGTTTTGACTATGGTAATCCTTATACAAGGGCATGTTGTTATTAGGAAGTGGTTCTTGACACCATCACCCATGCTTGGATGCAAATAAGGACATGAATTATAGGAAATATGGTTATTGAACGTGTTCATGGTTGGGTTCCAACATCCTTGAAAATAATCCTTCAATGTTGTGTCATTGTTGGAATGAATATTCATCCAAGAGGTTATGAGAAAGTTGGAATGAGTTCTTATCCCAATGGCTTGGAGAAAGTTGAGATGCTTTCTTATCCTTGGGGAAATGTTAGGAAGTGTGATTGGATTTGAAAAAGTATTAGGATGTGAACTTGTTTCATTGATTGTGTAGAAGTTGGCATGAGTACATGCTTCATGTTAGGCACATATGTGGTATGAATACTTGGCTAAGGAAGGAGTCACAAAAGAGGTTGAGAAATTTGAGGTAGGAGGTTGGCATTCCCTTGGCTTCTATTCAAAGAGTTTGTAGGTTTTCAATGATAATGTTGCATGTGTACTTGACTCATTTCAGTATGAGTTTGCAGTAAAGTTTAAGAAACTAGCATGGAAGTGTTAATACTTTTAGATCCAAATCATAAGGAATTATTGAACAAGAGACCCAGGAATTGAAAGGGTTGTGGATATCATGTGGAGGAGTTAGTGTGGATATCATGTGGAGGAGTTAGTTGGGGTGGGGGGAGGGAGGAAACTTAACATGAGGTTATGATGGGCATGTAAGGAGAGACTCACATGAAAGGTAATACCCATCGATTTAAGATGAGGGGATTTCCTTGGAAGACACATGATCTTCAGTCCAAAAGAGAGCTATGGGGAGGGGGGGGGCGCACATGTAAAAGACTTGTAAGAAATTAGGGCCTTCAAAGAACTTTGGTTTCAAAACCTAAATACATGTGCAACAAAAAAGTTGGGAAGAGGGATAATCAGAAACCACATAACCTACCATGTCAAAAATGCTAACTTATATGACTTCCATCACAGGGAGATAAATACTAGGAGACGGGACTACTCTAGGGAGTAATCGATAAAATAATAAAGAGAGAGGAGGGATAGATTCTCTCTCTTGGAAAAAAAGGACATGACATGCAACCATATTCACAAATAAAAATATTTTATTAATCAAATCACATCTTACATTGATATATGGCTAGTTATATATATACAATGGAGTATAAGGGCCACAACCCTTTAGATGGATGAGATGTACAATGGATTCATTAACAATATATTAGTTAATTATAATTATCTTTTAGGCACATTACAAGTCATCTCTGCCTGAAATGTTCCATCCTTAAAGAATGGGTAAATATGAATGATTCAATCTAAAGTCTTCATTTTCCCAAGTGGCTTCATATTCTCGAATATTCTTCCACTTGATAAGGTATTCATTGATACTTATTGAATGAAGGAATTTGGTTCTGGATTTTAATATCCCCTAGAGCTTCAATACTAGTCTACCTTCTTCATCCAAAAGGGGTAGGAGTTGTTGGACCCAACTTTTTCTTCAAACATGAAACATGGATAACATCATGTAAGTTCCCTTTGTTTGGTATATCTACAACATAATCTACTTGGCCAACTCTCTTTCGGATTTGGTAAGGGACGTAAAACTTGGGTGCAAATTTATGATTTTTGTAATTTTTGAGCGAATTTTGCTTGTACAGTTGGAGTCGAACGAACACCTAGTCTCCTACTTCAAATTCATTGTTAGTTGTTTTCAAATCAACTTACTTCTTAATTCGGTTCCTTACTTACTTGAGATGATTTTTTAGGATACGAAGGATTTCATTAGAAGTGGTTGTTACATGTGACTCCTATACAATCATAAAGTCCTAGTACAACACCTTTGTATATTTCACATTATAGGATATAGTTTTTATTGTAAGTGTGTTTCTAGATCCTACTTTTCCTCCTCCTACCTTATCTCCCGATGAGGTGTCGATGTGAGAGAAATTGAGGTGGTTTCATTCGTGTATTATATATTTGTATCATTGAAATAAATACAATGAGATATATGTGAGATGGCTTGAGACATTTTCCATCAATTTCTTGTCTTGATTTTTGTTCTATTTATTGTCAGTGGCTAGGTAGTTTTCTACAATATGAAAATTGAAATTGGAGACAACATACTATTTTATTTATGGTGAACGATATCCATATAAAGATTCAAATGGAATCATTTTTGTGAAAGTGTGATAAGTGGTGTTCTACCACCATTTATCAAGATGTATCCAATTGTGCCACTATGATTAACAATCATTCAACAAATTCCTAAGGTAACCTTCAATGCATTTATTTACCACTTTGTTTTATATGCCTGGGGATGGTATGAATTTATTTAGGTTAATGTGGTACCTACTTCGTGGAACAATTCTTTCCAAAATTTGTTGGTAAATTTGCGGTCCCTATCACTGCCAATAACTTTGGGAAAACCATTGAGTCTATACATATTTTTCACATAGCTATCAATGATTTTATTGGCTTTAGATTTCAAAGATATTCCAATGAAGTGGTTATACTTGGTTAATCAATATATGATTACAAATATGCTATCCTTCCCATATAAGGTAGGGATATCCATGATAAATCTCATAGATAATTCAATCCATTTTTTTTATCTAGGATATGAAGAGGTTGAGTAATACCTGTCATTGCGATGACATAAAGTGTTGGAATGGACTTTTGGTTGTTATATTCCTCATTTTCATTTCATGCATTGGAAGAATATGTGTCCCTAGCTTCCTCTTATTTGTCGCTATCACTATTATTTTTTTTGCATAGGAATAACTTTTTTTTCTTACATTTATGCCCTGGACTCCAATTGGTTGTGTTACATTTAAAACACAGACTCTTATCATTGTATATGATGGTAAATTTCTTAGGTGAGGGGGAATATATTTTGAACTTGATTTTTCAAACTAGGGGTAAAAAGGTTTTTGATAGGACATGTGTTTTTCTTCAATGATTTTTGCCTTTTTGTCATGCCTGCTCGATATCTTTGTCGTGTAGTAATTTGAGTTTGTTCCTTATATTCATTTTCAACCCTGATTCGAAAATTGGAAATGGATGTTTATCGAATAGGCCTTCGATGCAAGTGGCTAGTACACGCAAATCACTAAAATATTCCTTCATTGTGCATTATTGTTGCAACCTAGGGAGTTTGGTGAAGACTCTATCCTCCTCTATATCTTGAAATTGTTTGAAAATATTATTTTTGAATTTGTCCCAGTGTCTTGCTAGTCCATGAGATTTGGAGTTCCACCGTAAGAACTAATCACAAGCCGATATTTCCAAATGCAACAATGCAAGTTTTGATATTCCTCATTGTATATATGATATTATTGAAATAATTTTCAAGTTTATTAATCCATATTGTGTCTACTTGATCATCCTCATTGTCAAACTTGGGTATATGTATTTTTATTTTGTGTATAATATCGTTGAATGAAATTGTGTTGGATGAATCTTTTGGTCGTGAAAAACATGTCTCAAAATGTGGGTTGCTTATTCGCTTACATCCATTTCTCAATGCTTCAAGGTCATCTTTGAGAAACTTGATATTTGAGCTCTCCTTCTTCGTAAGAATGTCAAGTTTTTTGTTGATCCCTTGCATTGTAGTTGAGGCATTGGTTTCAATTTTAGAGCCAATTTTAGCTTCCATATTTTTCATTACATCGGTCACTCTGAGTTGGGAGGTTCTATGGTGCCTGAGGTATTCCATAAGTTTTTAGTGCTTCTCATAGTGTAAGGATTTAAACTGAGACTTTGGTGGAAACGATGGTGGCAATTGGTAAGTATATTGGAAACTTGTGTCTATTTATCACAAACGAATGAGCCAACCTTTGGCTATCGACCTGCAATGCCTCTGTTTTGAATATTTCAATGTCGAATACAATGCATGTGTATTGTTCTATATATCCAATCTCTATGTTCAATACATGATACACACATTTCATTTATTTGATCTCAAGAGATATCCATGGATATCTATAGCAGTTTACCAGGGAAATCGATTTGATAATTCTCAACACTATATTTTAATTTAGTGGAAAAGATGGAGCAACTGAGACTATGGATTGTAGTTGTAGTGGCAATGATGATGATGATAATGTTAGCAGACACTTTTTTTATAAATCCCCCCAAATAAACACAGCATTAGCAATTTTTTCAATTGTGTATGCCAATGAATTAATCTACACACGATTCACATATATCCATAGTCTCACGCAATGACTAGATATATTCAATGAACATGTGGTGGGAGGATGAACTAGCTCTAATACTAATTGCAGGAAACCATATTCACAAATAAATATATTTATTAATCAAACCACATCTTACAATGATGTATGGTCAATTATATATATACACAATGGAGTATAAGGGTCACAACCCTTCACATGGATGAGATGTCCAATGGATTTATTAAAAATATATTAGTTAATTATCATTATATTTTTGGAATATTACAAACAAAACACCCCCTATGGTGGGTGTAGGGGTTGACCATGAAAGAGAAAAGAAAGACTTTACTCACGAAAGGGAAGGTTTTATGGGAACTCCTGAGTTGAGTTGCCAAAATATAGCAAGTGAATGAATTCACACTAAATGAAAAAATAAGTGTAGGGATGGGAAACAAACATACTATAAAAATACTAATAAGAAAGGGAGAGAGAGTGGAATTTCCATTCAATTTTAGGGCATAATTGAGAAACCCTAAGGGAGAAAAAGAGAGGAAGAAAAAAGAAGGGAGGAAGGCCTTTAGATCAATTAGGGATTTACTGTTGATTATTTATCTAGTATTGTAGGTTAATTATGGTACTTCGTTTAGTGTTTGCAACAAGTAATTAACAATTAATAACAAAATAAATGAATTATATACTAGGGTTAATTCCCTCCTATGGTGAACCAACTAAAAAAAGTGTTGGAAATGAAAATGAGAAGAAGGAAAAAAATCTCCTAGATGAGTTATTTACAGGTGTTGAAGCTTCCTAGGCTGAAGATGAGAGTTATGGAAGGTCCCTAAGAGAGTATTCAACCTCTTAAAAAAATTCTCCATGTGTAACTTGATCCTATGATAAAACAGACTTACACTAATCTCCAATACAAAAAATAATAAAACATTAGATATACCACATATAATGATATAAAAATATGTAATGAATGGAGACTCAAGTACCCTCAAAAGGATTTGATACCTCCCTTTCCCGAGCTATGTTTGAATATCCCTTGATATTTTAGGGTTGAATGTTCCAACGTGTGAGAGAACAATTCCTTTTGAGATGCCCTAGAATTAGACAACAAGCCTAAAAAGTTGGCTAACCTAATAGCAAGATATCCCTATTGAGGTGATGTTGAATATAGATGCAAGCAGCCCAAGAGCCTAGTAAATGAATTATGAAGATAGATCGAGATTTGAATCCAACCCAAGGGTGTACCTACAAGATAATAAGAGAGAGAGAAGAGAATCAAAGAGTTTGAGAGAGATTTTACAAACAGGAATTGAATGTATAAATAGGCAAAGGAATGACCTCAAGGTGTAATTGAATAAAAACAATCACCATTAGAGAGAAAAATTGATGCAAAAATTCAAACTGCAAGGCTTGACCACATACAACGGGTTCCTTAGATCATACCATGCATATGTCCCTTGAAACAAGCTCTCAATTCCATAAGCCACAAAAATACTTGTTGGCTTGAGATTGGGAAGGGTTAAGTAATATTAACTCATTTGACCTTATAAATAGAAAACATAAACAATTTGGGCCATCATGGAGCCGTAATGAGACATCCTAAGTAGCTATGGACCTAATCATGGGCTTGTGCCCCAAATTGAACCCATGGAGTAAGGGAATACCCCAAAGGAGTGACTTGTGAGTGACTTGAGGGTAAAAATGAACCTAATTGACAATTAAGGGTGAAATACCAAGAGAGGGGAGGTGACTAAGTACCTAACTTAAGCATTAGAGATACCTATGAGGTCATATGTATAGGCTAAGGTAAGGGGAACTCAAGGAAGGTGGTCCAACATATAAGGACAATAGAGAGATATTATGTCATCACTAGGTGGGTTACATATGGATAAGACATAGATGAGTGTCACACTGAGGCCTCCTTGGTGGGTAGGCATATGTGAGTGCTAAAGTGAAAAATCCTTAGTGGGTAGACATATGCACGAGTGTTAAGTGCTCATGCTCAAAATAGAATATATTATAGAATGCAATGTGCTCATAGTCCACAACTTGAGTCCTAATGTGGTCATGATATCTCAAAACTATTTGATCTAATAAACCTTTTCCCAAATTGACATAGATACACAAGTGATCAAAGGTAGTAGAAGGTTTGTTCCTAGTGGTGAAATTAAGACAAAATTAATCACTCATAACATCCCCATTGTCTTCCAAGTACTTGGAGTTCTATAATTCAGAAATTAGATTCAACAATTGAACCCAAAGCAGAACCAATGCAATGGATTCAATGTCTGGGTTGAATTCGAGGCTCCATTGCTTCATGAAAAGGCATGTACTTTCCGTAAACCATGTTCCATACATAACCAATTCCAGTTGGTTCCCATAGGAACTGAAATCAAGGATCAAGAGACCTTTTGTAGTTGGATGAAGGGGCACTATTACACATTATTTTGGTTACCCTGATGATGATTTCACAAACATGTGTTCAGGATTCCAACATGACTTTTGCCTGAGAAAAGCAACTTCTTTTCTCCTCTACAAGACCGTTTTTTAGAAAGGGTCCGTAGGCTGTACATATTACACAGTGTGGAAATCTATGATTTCCGCAGGCTGCTCTATAGCTGACCCGTGGGATTTTCGCAGGCTGCTATATAGGCAGGGTGCGGCGGTGTTCCAAAGCTAAAAGAGGAAAGAGGTTTCACGGAGTTTCTAGAAGGGCAATCTTCTAGAATGTGAGGTGGTGTCTGTATGGTTGTAATCCTACTGGTTTCTCTGATTTGGTGGGATCATCCTCATCCCTTTAAACCACTTCACCTTCTCCTATATAATCATAGGCTTCTCATGGAAAATATTAAGCAGAGAATTGATGAAAGAATAGGATGAAGACTGTGTGAAGAACCCTGTTCCTAGTGATGCTTGAGGCCTCAATTTGTCTATCAATATTTTGTGGATTATATTCATGCGGGTTTCGGAGCAAGTGTATGTGTGTGTTGGAACGAAGGACCACTAAAAGGGAACTTGCAACATCAAGGAAATTCGGTTGTATCTTCTACTTTTCATTAATACAATATGGTGGCACGTCTCTTTCGCATAAAATGATTAGTATTTTATTACATGATTCCTTGATCACATGTTTAGGTTGTCGTTGAATTCTACTATTGTTGCTTTCACGTTGGTTGGTTTGTGTTATCACAAATTTGATTCTACAAGAGCACTGGAGTGAAGCAGGGACAACAAAGATATAAGGAAGCGATTCATAAGGTATGTTACCTATTCCTCCTTTGGTAGTAAATTCAATGATCACAACTTAGGGAAAGCATCTTGTTCCGTCTTGTTTTGTTCTAGATCGAGGTGGATCTAGGGGGATTATTTCATGTCCGCATCTACCAATTTACCCAATAACAAAATTGGCGACTCCACTGGGGAAGAACAACTTGATTGTGGTTTTTTGTTGGCCATTTTATTTTGACCTATTCTTCTTACTTGAAATCAGTCTTTGAGTCTGTGGGAGATCCATTCAGACTCTCTGGGTTTGGAAGTCCACTTAGATGCTTTGCCCTTTTCTCCAAATTTCTTGTTTTTTCAAACAATTCCGCGTTGCACTTTATAGATAGCCTGCGGAAACCTTTGATTTACGCACCCTGGTGGATTATTTAAGTGAGGGATTTCCACACCCTGTCTGTTTCTAGCTTGCGAAAACTCTTAATTTCCGCACTTTATTATACTACCAGCCTGCGGCGACGTCTAAGAAATTTTTTGGATTGGGTTTTGGCCTCTATTGATGCCCATTTTTTATTTAGTCGGCTGGGAAAGAATTTTTAATGCCAGTTCTTGACTTTTTCCTGACTGTTTAATCTTTCTCTTGATTGGTTTCGGAGATCGAACACCTCTCTTTTAATCTTTTTCCATTTTTTGTTTTTTGATTTTTATCGACAAGGGTATAATCTTTGGATTTGTGTCTGAGTGCTTGTTCGATTAAAAATCATCGATTGGATTTGAAGTTTTCGGTTGGTTACACATTCTGGATTGCTTAATGATCAGAAGACCATTTTTTATTCACATTTGAAGAAACATTTTCTTGTCATTTTTTATTTTTATCTCACATTGAAAGATCAATTTGGGTGCTTATTGGAGTGTTTCATTTTCATTGGAATGCTTTATCCTTTCTTAGTTCCATCCCTGTTTTGGTTTTTGAAAGGAAAAATTAAAGTCTTTCAGTCTTTTAGGTAATCATTTACACGGAAAATATTGGCATTCACAAAATTAGAAAGAGAACAAATAGTGAAATTAGATGATTGTTTGGTATTAAATTCAAAGAAAATCAATTGTACGTCGTAGTTCACATTGTTTCAGAAAATACTTCTCTCCTATAGATAGAATTCATCGAACCAAAGTTTTGCATCATTCATTTCTATTTGCACATTATTGGTTCGAAGTGTTACACACAACATTGTTTTCATTTCCATCTACCTCTTGAGTAAACAACAACGTTTCATTGATTGCTTATCCTTTCTTAGTTCCATCCCTGTTTTGGTTTTTTGAAAGGAAAAAATTAAAGTCTTTCAGTCTTTTAGGTAATCATTTACACGAAAAATATTGGCATTCACAAAATTGAAAGAGAACAAATAGTGAAATTAGATGATTGTTTGGTATTAAATTCAAAGAAAATCAATTGTACGTCGTAGTTCACATTGTTTCAGAAAAATACTTTCTCCCTACTATAGATAGAATTCATCGAACCAAAGTTTGCATCATTCATTTCTATTTGCACATTATTGGGTTGAAGTCTTACACAACATTGGTTTCATTCCCATCTACCTCTTGAGTAACAACAACGTCTTAAAAACATTGCGAAATTTAAAACTCAAGTAGTAACTTTTATTTTCTAGGGCTCTTTTACACCAACATTAGCTAGGCTAGAGCTTTGGAATATGCAGTGAGACACACTCTCCAAAGCACAAAACACACAATAGTATCTTGTGATAGGGAGTGTTCAAATCCATTTTCAACATTTTGTCCTGGGAAGCCCTTCTCACGCAAGGGTCAAACCTTAGGTCACATTGAGATTGGCAGAGTTACTCACCCTTCTTTGTTGGTCTCAGTGTAGAGATTGCATGTATTATGGGGGTCACTTGAAGGTATACCCACAATGATGGGTGGAAGCCTCTCAAGTTGATTTCGGGCTCGATACCCTGCCCTTGCATGTGGATCGGACTATAGACTATTTCTCTAGGCATCACCGTTGTTTGTGGTAACTTTGGTAGCCTATCTTCTTAGGGTCTTACACAAGGTGACTGTGAAGGGGCAATTCTTCACGGTACCTGCAATCGATGTTGGCCAGACTCACTCGGACTCCTTGGAGGGTATACCCACAATTATGTTTGGGAGCTTGCACCAGGGTGTAAGTCCGTTCAGAAGGTCGTCAACGTAAATTTTTCACCCTAGACTAGCCCCTTCTTATCTCGGTCTCGCGACATTGGATTTCATCACCAACTAGTGATTTCAAAATTAGAAGGTTTTGTTTGTCTGTTTTGAACTCTAGATTTTATTAGCGAGTGTTGTTTATTGTCATAGTTGGCCATAGATTTTTTTCGCAAAGTTTTTGGTTTGGGCAATATTGACCCTCCACGTCGTTCACATAGGATGTAAGGCCTATCTCCATAAGATCTGAAAATTTATCGACCCTTACCTACTAATACACCAGAGGGCTCTCCTCAATAGAGTGAGATCCAAGACACTGCCACTCCACGAGTGGAAAGAACTGACTCTCTAGACAATTTCTGAATTTCTTCCTCTCTAGAGTCTTTTTGACTTCCTCACGATTTCGAGAGACATATTCTTTGGCTAAATTCATCCGGAGATCTTGTTGTTCAAAATTATGGACTACCAACTAGACCTTTCGCAGGTCCTGAAAGCCAAGATCCGTTTCGGACTACTGACATATCTAGATGGGATATTTTCGGAGTCGGGTCAGGTGTTGATATACTTGTCGTACCTGATTCACTCGAAAGGTCTGTTGAGGATGCGATACCCCTAGATCATTCTCCCCTTACAACTGTCTATATGTTCATTGGTTCAAACACCCCATCAGTTGGTCCTAACTCGACCATCCCCCTTCAGATGGCCCACTTTACAATGGTCCCAAACACTACGACTATTCCCACCAGGACTACGGTGGCTAGCCAAGCTCCCATTGGCACACCTCTTTCGCCTAGGCCTTCACCACCGCTTCCTCCTGGGTATAATGCATTGAATGCTTCTATCCCTATCCCTACTCAGGTTCCATCTGGAGCATATGGAGATTTTTCTCCTTCTGGGCACAATCCTGTTGTCAGTTTCATTCCAACACTTCCTCAGCCCCCCTTCAGAGGGTCTTATCCACCTTTCACCAGAGGATCTGGCCCTAGTGGCATTACTCAGTCTTTCACACCTAATTATCATATTCCTATTGGGGGCCAATCTCAACCCCCATTTGGAGGTCAAACCCCAATTGGGACACAACCTCTGGTTGGAGGACAACCCCCACCCACCCCACCCTGTGGACAGAACATACCGACAGCTTTGGACCAGTATTGGAATTTTCTTACGTAGGGTAATACTCAATCGACTGGGGGGAAAGAGCCTCAAGTCAGATCTTTCATACCCCCTAGTATGAGCCAACCATACCCCAAAACTTCCAATCCCATTTGGGGTTCAAAAGCTCAATCTAGTGTCCCTTTCCAAGGGAACATCCCTAATCAGTACAACCCCACAGTCTACCTGCCTCCACACCAAAACCGAATCTGCCAGGATCTTCGCATCATATGCAAATTGCTTATGGTCCTACTGGTATACCGATGGGACTTCCTCCCCAAAGTCACCAGTACCCTCACGTGAATAGACAGTTACCCTTCTTAGCCACTTTGGATCTACCCGACTTGTCTAGGATTTTGAAGGGACCCCAAAACCTCCTACACATGTTGTCTTGTCTCATCCCTTCCCTTCTCAACAACAGTCTCAATTGGTCATCCATGATCAACCTTATTCCTCCACTACCTCCTACGTACTTATGTGTACCGTTGATTCAAAGAAGAATGACATCACACTTACCACTCGTGCCAAAGATTACTCTTCCTCCAAGAATAAAGTTGACGACATACCACCTTCATTGGTTCAACAATCTCCCTCGGCTCCACCTTCCAACGGTCCTCTTCATCTCGAACGACCGAACCCCTATATAGTCCTTCTCCCTCCTCCCAAGGGCGTGGTTCGAAAGTCTAATTTCAATCCTCATGCGCATATTTCCTAGAACTACAGTATTGTAGAGGATCTGGTGCAAGCACCATCTGTGATGTCAGCCCTCGAAGTCCTTCCGAGTTGTCCTACACAACGGAAGGCACTGTTGAAAGATATCGGTGGAATCAACCCTACAAATACGAATTTAATAATCTTTGACTTGGAAGATCACATTCCAAGGCTACCCCCTCAACTCGCATTTCAAATACAAGTCGTTGTCGCCGACAAGAACATTTGTAGAACAATTATTGACGAGGGTGCCTCAACATTTGTCATGTCTATTTCCTGTTGGAAAGCTATTGGCTCTCCTTCCTTAACTGAATCACACAACACGCTCAAAGCCTTTAATGGCTCTGTCTTTAAACCCTACGGTGTACTCCCTTCATTGCCTATTACGTTAGAAGGAAAAATGGTCAACATTGAAGTTGAGGTCTTTGATGCACCTCTCGATTACAACCTCTTACTTGGTCGTAGCTGGATTGATTCCATGCGTGCGGTCGTGTCTACTCTTTTCCATATCGTGCGCTTTCCACATCAAGGAAAAGTAGTTAAAGTAGACCAACTGGCCTTCTTTAACTCTGATACATGTACTAGCAACGTACCTTTCATTACAAAGACACCCCCTGGGTACAAGAATGTCGGTGTGGGTCTACTCAAAGATTCAACTCTAATGGGTACGTTCCCAATCCCACCACCCGACGTTCTGCCTCCTTTGGTTGCCTTGATTAATATGATTTCCACCTCCATCCGCGAAACTCCCGTGTCTTCTGACCCGTGGATAGTACCCAAACCCGATGATTATCTTCACTTCGACGACCAAATGCCTTTAAGTCCGGTTGAATCCGCCTACCAAGCCATTCAATCGGCTGACCCTTCTACTCCCTCTCTCGGTGATTCGTCTCTTAATCTATTCCACGTTATTCTTCCCACAGACGAGATGATTATGTCGGTTATGTCGATGGAAGATACCCCTTGGGCTGATGGGCCTCAACGTTCCATTCTCTTTCTCGAACAACACACCATCGAGAGTTACCAATGGATCTTGACTTCGTCGACCATTTTTCTTATTTCTTTGGTTCTTGAATCCACACACGATGTGTTATACAAAGGGAACTTAAGCAACATTTCACCCACCATCCCCCTCGACATATCTATTAAACCTGGAGTTGTCGAAATTGTCCACATCGGAGCTTCCTGTTCCACCAATGAGGTTGTCACGTATAAGTCCCTTTTTCAATAATTTCGTGACACCTTCACGTGGAGCTACAAAGAGATGCCAGGTATTGACCCTGATATTGTTGTACACGAAATTAAGACCTACCCAGATGCTAAACCCGTCCGGCAGAGACTTCTCCCGGTCCACCCCTATAAAGCAGCTGCTATGAAGCTTGAAGTCGAAAAACTTCTTAAAGTTGGCTTTATTTATCCAGTGGCTTTGACTGATTGGGTATCCAATCTAGTTCTGGTTAACAAGAAACAAGGTACGATCTGTGTCTGTGTTGATTATAGGGATATCAACAAAGCTTGTCCTAAGGACAACTTTTCTACCCCCTTCGTTGACCAAATCATCGACGATTGCGTCGGAAGTGAAATCTTCTCTTTGATGGACGGTTTCTCCGGATATAATCAAATCAACATCTTACCCGCGGATCAACACAAAACCACTTTCATTTGTCCTTGGGGCACTTTTGCCTACCGAAAACTACCCTTCGATTTGAAAAACGCCTGTGCAACATTTCAACGTGCTATATCTTACGCTTTCCATGATATTAATCATACTGTACAACCCTATTTAGATGATCTACCAACACATTCCATGCATCGTAGTGATCATCCGACCCACCTCCGAGCCATTTTCCTTTGTTGTCGGTTCTATCATATACGCTTAAACCCACATAAATGTGTCTTTTGTGTGGAGTCCGGCCAACTCCCGGGATTTATTGTGTCACGTCAGGGGATCAGGGTAGATCCTTTGAAGGTCGAGGCGATCCTCAATATCCCTTCTCCTTCCTCACTTCGCCAGCTACAAAGTTTGCAAGGGAAGGCAAACTTTATATGTCATTTTATCCCAAACTACGCTAAGTTAACACTCGGATTTACTTTACTACCAAAGAAGGGCTTTGAGTTTGTATGGGACACCACTGCCAACAAAGCCTTCGATGCTTTGAAACTAATTTTAACCCGTACCCCACTACTTTTCCCGCCCGATTATAGTCGACATTATTTCCTTTATCTCGCTGCTTCGGACTCTACCATTGCCATGGTTCTGGTCCAAGAAGACGATTTACACGATGAACATGTCATTTATTATTTGAGTTGGAGTCTCACGACTACCGAAGCCAAGTACTTACATGTTGAAAAACTGGCCTTGGCAGTTGTTCAAGTTGTCCAATGTTTCTGTCACTATATTCTATTACGCAAGACCACTGTAATTTCTGATTGCAACCCTATGCAACACATTCTTACACGTCAATTGCTAGGGGGGAAATACTCCAAATGGATCGTGATTCTCCAGGATTTTGACTTACAATTCGAACGCGCTAAGTCCAAGAAATCCTTGGTGTTGGAGAAGGGAGCCTACGAGTTAGTATATTATGATGGCATTCCTTTGAGTGAACCCAAAAATGAGATTTACCTGAAGAAGTACTATGCTTAGACTATCTTTGCATGAGTGCTTGCATTTTGTTGTATCAGACTATTGTGTGCTACTTTTGCATGCTTTTTTCGTTATTTGGTTTCTACCCTCGACCACTTACCTTGCATTGTGCTTGGTTTCCATATGTCAGAGTCTTCGCTACCCCACTTTGGCTTCACCGATGGTGCTAGTCGTAGCACTCAGAACCTAGCTTTTGCTGCATGGGCAATCTATGCACCCACGAACGAACTTATCAGTCTACACGGTGTTTTCCTCGATCGTGCAACCAATAATATAGCAGAGTATAGCGCAATCATCGAATTATTGACCGATGCTATCTCACTTGGTATTCATCCCCTGGTTATACGACTTGATTTGCATCTTGTAGTGCTACAGTTAAGTAATGTCTATGCTATCTGAAGTCCTACTTTATTACGGGTATATTTACGAATTCGCCTATTGGAATGTTATTTTGATTATACCGAGTATCAACACATTCCTAGATGTCTAAATACATTAACTGATGCATTAGTTAATTATGTGTTAAACAGACATCTGAGACATTTATAAATCCAATCACACATCACATGTATTATACAAAGCAAAATAATCTAGTAGAA
>SNQJ01S0060506.1:0-38640 GCA_010110895.2 Picea sitchensis
TTTTAATAGCATAATAATCTGGATCACTTGTGAGCAAGTGTCCTCAAAGAATAAGTTCGCTCAGTGCGCCAGAGCGGGATGTTACACTATGCAGGTAGAGCACTTGGCCACCAACAAAAATAGCCTAGAAATGAAATAAGTAATGTTTTTAATCCTCCTAAGCAATGTTTTCAATCAATGGATCATATTCCATTGATCATTTTTTCAATCAATAGTTTCAATGTTGAAGTTGCAACACTGTGTAACAAGGGTCTAATAATAGTATTAGCATGAAACATAAATTGCCAAAAAATTATGTTTTTTTAGAACTTCATTACATGTAAACTAGAATAAATGGAATATGTAGAGACTTTTTAAAACATTTTATTTGTCAATGTAATAAACATTACTATATTTTAGTATTGTATGGGGAATTTTTATGATTCAATATAAGATTGTCCTTGAAGGTTAGTTAAAATGTCCATTTCCTCTGATCTGTATTTTAAGGGATGCATTACCAAGTTTTAATAAAATGTTACACTTTCACGAATCTCTTCTCAATATTAGTCTAATGGTTTGAGTTGTACTCATTAGCAACATGGTGGAATCCAAACTATGGGAATTATTCTTTGGGATTGAACATGGCAAAGCATCTTGTTAAACAAGTTTTTATTGGAGTAAAGTCTATAAATGACAAGGATAACACATTTTGTTTGTTGATTCTCTATTCATTGGCACTAATTCATAGTTGCATAAGACCAAATTCCAAGGGATATTGATGCTTATAAATTCAATACAATGTGTATAATATTCATGATGAACTCTAATAATGCATCTTAGAGTGAGTAGACTATCCATAATATTTGAACTCTCAAGGAAAAGAGTTTTTCTAGGTCACATGTTCGTAGTTGAGCAGCCTTTTTTCCCAAATAAATTAGAAATGAAGAGATGTGGCCTCTTGTAACATCCCTCTCTGGCGCATTGAGAAAACTTATTCTTTGAGGACACTTGCTCGCAAGTGATCCGGATTATTATGCTATTAAAACTTTTGATTTGATTATGAGGTGTTATGGGTTGATGTCATGTTGTTTTACTGCATTGACATAGACAAGTGTTATTGACTCAGTTTACTGAGTGTGCAGGGTTTTGGACCTTGAGGATGCAGAGGCATCGATGGAACCCCTTGGACTCTGGATCGAGTCAGGGAGTGTACCATTGGGGTTTGATTGTTTTAACTATGATATTAGTGCATCTGATTAGATGATATGATATGGATATGTTCTGACATGATTTGTTGATGATGTAGGCTCACAATAGCTTGCTGACCAAACTCACATGTGGAGTAAAGGGGTCACGCATGACTACCAGAGATGTTGAGGGAGAGGTGTGGATAGCAGCCCTACCACAACCTACTAGCACTCTCGCCGTGGCTCAAATTGTAGGTTAACGATTACCTAGTTCGAGAGGACCCACGATGTCATGAGGGAAAACTGTGACAGTCGCTCATGATGATTCTAAGGGGCACGCAATAAGGCGGGGGCCTTATTCCTTAGAAACCCTTAGTCTCCCACAAGTTCACCTTGCAGACTATTGACTCTAGGGGTTATTGATGTCTACCAAGTCAGTCAAGAGGCGAGTGGCACCCTTAGAGAATGTAGTGTGTCCTAAAGGGCACATCGCGCTAGGGAATAGATGAGTCGAGTGGAACCCCCGGAGCACCTGGTGCATCCTAAAGGGCATGTCACATTGTTTATGACAGAGGGATGAACCTAGATGGCCATAGGACGAATAACGTGTTAAGTATTTTTAAAACAATTTCCCTAATTTAATGTCGCCCAATATGAAATTAAGGTCTAAGTCTAAATTACGCTAGTGGTAAAATTTTGTCTTTTATAAAAAAAATAACAATAAAAATATAAATAGAAACCACTTAAATAATAATTATGATCTTTGTTAAATCTGGTAACATGAAGGGAGTAAGAAATTTAATTTATGAAAAAAAATATGTTGGATTAAAATTTAAAAATAGTGGAATTAATTGTTTTATTACTTTGATAATTTAAAATATATTAATTAATTGAGAAAAGGGAAAAGGGGTTAATTTCCACCTACCTTTTTGAGTTCTAATTAAAAAGGGGAAAGAGGGAAAATAAAAATAAAAAATAAAAAATAGGAAACTAGGAAAAGAGGTAAACATAAAAAGGGAAAAAGGGAACATAAGGGAAAAAGTGGAAAGTCAAACTTAGGAAAGTATCTACCCTTTTAGAGCTTTCTAATTTAAACTAAACTAGCAATTTAATAGTGGGGAAAGCTATTAAAACCTGTAAGAGAATTTGGGGACACCTAGGAGTGATTCTAGGAGTAACACTTGGTGGGTGAAGGAAATAAAGATAATTAATTAATTGAAGAAGTTAATTTATGGAGGAATGAAGGGGATGGGTGACACTTGTACGCGGAGGAATTTTTAGGAATTTAATTATAAAACTTAACTAAAAGAGAATTTTTGGAAAGTAAGGAATCACGAAACTCTATATAATGAAGGGAGGTGATGGATGTTGGGGATCTTCTTTTTGCATAATGTTATGATGCAGAAATATTTACTTGAATGATTTACTTGTGGGAGTTGGGATACCCATCTCGGAGAGGAGTGGTAGCTCGGCCTTGCTAGGAGAGCTGGGANTATCTGGATAGTGTGTGGCCCCTTTGTGGCTCAGGGGCCTAAGGGGGAAGAAGAGTATCCCTATCATTGGTTGGGAGGTACCGGTGAAGTCTCGTCGGTCGACAAGCGGGAGTTGCTCAGAGCGCGCGGGATGTCATTCGGAGCACGTGATCA
Source organism: Picea sitchensis (assembly GCA_010110895.2). Taxonomy (NCBI): domain Eukaryota; kingdom Viridiplantae; phylum Streptophyta; class Pinopsida; order Pinales; family Pinaceae; genus Picea; species Picea sitchensis. The sequence goes on from SNQJ01S0060506.1 coordinate 2,813, forward strand.
GGCAATGGTATGCTCTCTTCATTTGTGTATGATATATAGTATTAGGACTTATGCTTTTATCTGTGTATTTAATGGAGAAGTAAATTGAGTTTGTTTTAAAATTTGATGACTGAAATTTTCTTAGCCTAGCTCGATGATTGTTGACTCCTATGGCCTTCATCTTCCCACATGTCTTGACCACCTAGTTTTCATTGATTTCATCCTTAATGGTTGTTTGCCTTTCGTCCTTAGATCCTCAGTCCTCGCCTGAGCAGTCAGCCAGGAGCCTGATCTACGGTTGTCGCCTTAGTGTTAAAAGACCTATGGATCTCAACGCCCCACCTTTCTGTGCGAGGATAATGACCAGAGGATGCACCGGTTAGCCATCTACCCTTGATGTTTGTCCTTCGTTGATTGTTGATTCTGCCATGTGGCAATGACCTCTGCGTGTGGATTATCTAGTGTCATGGATGGGCTTTTTCTGCACCTTAACTGATATAACCCTTGCAATCATTCCATGACCTTCCCATTGGGTCCTTATGTTTCTCTTACTGTTGTCTATTTTTTTTGTATTGGTACCCTAGAAATGGAAAAATGTTTTTTTTTTTATCACGGTGTGCGTTATTGTTTTGGTATCCCAGGTGATTGAAAAAGGGTTTTATTAACATTGTCTGCGTTCTGATGGTATCCCTGTCTGCGTTTCTATTGGGTACCCCAGGTGAAAGAAAATACTAATTCCTTATACCTGGCTGCAATGGTACTATGTAATGGTTGTAACACGATTTTTATCTGTGTTTGGAATTGTTTAATGACTGTAATAACTATTTTCTCTGCGGATGTTACTGTGTAATGAATGTATCACGATTTTCTCTGCATTTGGCATTGTTTAATGACTGTAATAACGATTTCTCTGCGAATGGTATTGTGTAATGAATGTAACACAATTTTCTCTATGTTTGGCATTGTTTAATTACTATAATAACGATTTACTCTGTGAATGGTAATGTATTGGTTGTAACACAATTTTCTTGGGGGACAACGTTTATCTACAATGCTTGGGCAACTATTTCCCCACCACCTTGATTTTTGGCATGAAATTTCTTTTACCTACAGTAAATCCTGGTAGTAAAATTGATGGTCTTAGCGTTCAATAATTAATTTATTTTACCCAGCCTTATGGCATCGTTGATTATGGTAGTGTGTCCCTTATCTTATGCCCAGCCTGCTCGCTGCAAATTTAATACACAAGGAGGCTTCTAATACGGTAATTATTTCCAAAGCGAAGGAACCCGTGTTTTTCGAATAGGGCTACCGAATGGCATTCTTTAGACAACTCGTGAGATATTAATACCTTTAGTATTGTGGGACAACGAGTGTAATTAATAGTGTTGGTGGTGTCATAATTATAGTAATGTTTACACATAGTGGATAGTGTCATAGATTAAGTTTGTTAAGACGGTTGATTAATAGAGTTAAACGTTAAAATGGGAATGATAGTTATATATTGTTCCATGGTTATTCTAGGTGGTTTTTGCAGATTAACTTAGACTTTCCAAGTTATACAACGAAGGCATTTACTATATAAAGCAGCTTAGCTCCTGGAATGTGAGGTAGTTTACTTATTTAAGCACTTTTAGAATACCATTGACCTCTTGGGATAATGGTAAATTTTGTGCATTTTGGTTGCCTGAGTGGGTCACCTTCATCAGAATGATAAAATTCTAATAGTTCACTCCTCAACACTTAAGAATCTTGCTTATGTTGGCAAATATTGAACAAGCAACGAATGTGTATTGATGGTTGTTGTCATTGATGTCAACAGCGGAGTTGGCATGCAGAAGAGAAGGAAGACAAAGATCCACAACCACAGGATCTCATTCAAATTTCCCGAAAGAACGAGGGTCGTCAGATCAGACAGAAGCTACGAGGGAGATATTCCATCGGGAAAAACCAAGGTGAAATCCCGATTGAATCTGGACCGTCAAATCTAGAAAGGATCAGGACCGTTGATCACTGCTCTGTACGGATCGGGGTTCGGGACTTTGAAATGTCCAAATCACTCGTCAACGAAAACCCCAAAATCGCGATACGCGATTTCGCGATCTGGTCCAAATCACTCGTCAACTAAAACCCCAAAATCGCGAGCATGATTTCGCTGACCGGACGCAGCCCATTAAATTAAGCGGATTCGACCGTTTCATTTATGGGACGCTGGCGTTGTGAGGCTCCATCGGGAGATTCGGGGATCGGGATTTCAGTAATGCAAGAATTCGACAATGCAACGAACCTCGATTTCGCTGATATGCGTAAAACCCGGATCATCTGAACCGTTGATCAACATGTGATCTCAACCGTTGATCCAACTCACGACAACAAACCACATCAGCAAGGGACACGTGACACAACCAGATAATGACATGTGTCGCATTCAACACTTCAAAGTAATGTGCATAAACTTCGAATCAGAGGACATCGGCGTTGTTTAACACGGGTGACGCCGCTACAGAGGTGATCGGCGACGGACTTTGAATGACAAAGTCACTTTGACATTAGAAACCCGATTTCGCGATATGCATCGCGGACTAATCAGAATGCTGGAGCCTGGTTATACCTGGACCGTTGTTCTCCGACATCGGAGAATCGGGATCGAATTCATACATGTGTTTCTCTATTATCGCGAAATACCAACCGGCGGGTGAAATCCGGCTGCATCGAGACCGTTAATCCGGAAATGATAAAAATAAAAAATTAGAAACGAGTCGACATATCGCAAATCAGGATATCGAAGATCCCGAAAGTAAAGGTTTCGTGCATTCAAATCGCATCCGCGAAATCCCGATATACAAATTGTCAAAGACGTTAAAATAAGGAGGACAGAGGATTGCGGATGCCATTGTCAGGAGATATGACGCTTATGTGCAATCCACCACGCGGAACCGTATCAGCTTAAGAGGGCTGAAACATCGCACGGATTTGGCCGACGGAACTGGGTGAATGCATTGATGTATCAAAATCTCCGTAGCCCCGACAGGGTTAGCTTGTTGTCATGGGTAATGATCGTATCGAACTAATAGGTAGCCCGCTAGCTAAAGCTCTGAATTCGATCGAACTGAGGCATGTACATTTCAGACATCAAAACGTCAAATCCCGATGAGCTCGTTTGACCGAGGTCATGTGTTGACGGTCCATGGGGCTATCTTACGTTGGTGGCTAGTGTGAGGAAAGGCGCGTAAATTTATTTCAAAGCTTAAACAGAGGCCCGACGCCCCGGTAATAACATGGGGACCTAATTGAGCGTTGAATGTGTCCTGGACCAATGGGTTTAAATAGAGGGGTCGAGGCTCTCGGCATGGTGGTTGTAAGAGGATGCCGAGGCCATCTTCTGACAATAGGGCTATATACTGGTGCGTGAGGTCATTTGAAAAGGAAGCGTGGCAAGTTTGAAGAAAGAGGAACCTCCCTGCGGGCGTTCCTGCTAACGTGATCTACATTGATAGAGAGATATCAGCTGTGGGTTCTGCAACTACGAGATCATAGGCATCTTCTCCAGTTTTATTGAGTTATTTATTATGCGTCCCTATAACTTCCCACACCAGATCCTGCGGGTTACTCTTGAGATAATTTCTTTTACTATCATAACCACTAGATGAATCTGCCCGATCCAAAGCAGAAAATTAATGAAACGTGGTTAGCAATGAGTATGAGGGTTAAACCTTTACCAGTAGAAGCTGGTGCTATCTTCGTGGGTTGAAGCCCTTCCGTGAAAGGTCGGTAACCAGAGAAGGTCAGCTCCTTCGCAGTAGAAGCCCGCGACTAGTATGATCAAGACTCAGTACATTGGTTGTAGAATGTTTTCTATTAATACATTCATGAAGACAGACAACAATTAACGGTGGTTTTCTCCTCGACGGGTTTCAACGCAATCCCTGTTCATGTGTGCTACCATCCGTTAGTTTATTTTGTTGATTTACTTTAAAAAGTTGACATCCGATGAATGAAGAAATCCATAATAAGATCTCTCGATGCACTATTGTTTTCATAAGAATATACAAATAATCGATCTCTATAAAGTAGACTAAGATTTCCAAGAAAAGAAAAGTGAAAAATTGATTGATTGCTCAAATACCGATTCACCCCCTCAAGATTTTCAACACCACTGAGCCCGGTCCTTCCTTCCGAAAAGGCTTAACCGCTAGAAGGAGATCAATCAAAATGAGAAAACAAGACGGAATGGCATCTATTAGGCTCCACTCTTTAATGGAAATAATTTAATCTTCTGGAAAACAATGATGAGATCTTATCTTCTTCGCCTTCGAGCAGATGTATGGCTATTGTTGAAGGAGGATATCATTATCCGGCCCAAAGCATCACCGTGATCCGTGCCAACAGAAAGAAAAATTTACGAAACAAATGCAAAAGCAGCCAATGCCATGTTAGGGAGCCTAATTGAATCAGAATTTGTCTGTCATGCAGCTGAACACAGGAAAGGACATATGGGACAAAATCATTCTCAGTTATGAAGGCGATGCAAAGGTAAAAAGTGTTAAACTACAAACCCTCGGAATTCAATATGAGAATCTTAAATGAATAATGAGGAAAAGCATTGCCAATTTCTTTTTACATCTAGATGAGATTGTAAACCGCATGAGAAATGCAGGTAGGAGAAACAATAACCTAACCTACCTTGGTTGAAAAAATTTGAGATCTCTAACTACAAAATCTCTTATCAAAAAGCACGCCTCTTGAAGGAAAGCAAGATCTTCAAAATCTTACCGTGGTGCAAATCCATGCATGGCATACTAATTGCTTATGAAATGACAAGAGGAGGACCATCTTGAAGTCAAAGATGCATCCTTTAGAACTTCTACGTGCTGAATGGATGCATGCTATAAATGCATGGTTGTATATCTCAGAAGAAGATGAGATATACTTCGTGAGGAAACTTCAGATAGGGACAGGACGATTAAGAGGTAGCTTCCTTTCAAATGTTTTGAGGGTGGAAGAGTTGGTCATTATGCCGCCATGTCCTCATAAAGAAACACACAAAAGGGGAAGGAAGCAGCAAGAAAGAATAAAAATCATTTTGTGCCTAAACAGCAGTTCTATACTCATGAAGATAGTGATGTAATATCCGATAGTGAGGAAGAATGTGAACAAGACCTCAAAATTCTCATAGCACTTGAAAAGGATCCAGAGAAGAAAAGATACTTTTGAGGATGCTATAAAAGACAATGACTTTCTTGAAGAAAACAATTAACTCAAAACTGCTTTCTAGAAGAAAGCAAAACTCAATGAGAAACTCTTAAAAAATCAGCTTGAAGAAAAGGAGAAACATAATGAGAAATTAGAATGTGAAGTAAGTCTAAGAAAAGAACTTGAGAAAGTAAAGACTATGAATCTCAGATTTTCTAAAGGATCTGAAACCTTATTTGAAATTATCAAGGTACAATGTCCTCCTCTCATAAAGACAGGCCTCGGATATATCAAGAATCTTCTCACCAAAGACCAAAATTATCTAAAAGTAGTTACAGCTAGTTTATAATATGTTGCCACTCAGCAAGGGAAAAAAGAATCTTCACAAGTAAGACATGATCGCCTCAATTCAAAAAACACTAACAGAAATGCCTTTCGCTAGAAATTTCAACCAACAAGTAAATTCACATAGAAGATTCCATGATCGCGAAAAATTCTTCTTCATGGACAATGCTTCACATGCCACAATTTTAGTCATAAAGCTGCTCAATGTGTTCCATATAAAACTATCATGACAAGAGAATCAAGAAAAGAAATGATTGAGTTGGAAAACAAAGAAGAATACTTATAACAACTTCTCACCTCTTCAAGATGAAGTTGAATGTGCCTATTGCAATAACTTTGGCCATGAAGAATCTGATGCAGAAGCAAAATCTAGCTGAAAAGGCATGTTCCTCAAAACTCCAAGGTATGGAAAAGAAAGAAACTACAAGATGAAAAATTGTATAGCCTTGTTTGCGAAGATGAAGAAAACCAATGGTACATTGACAAGGGATGCTCGTACACAGACAAAGACAAACTTCTGCATATAGTACTCTAGAAAAGAAAAAGAAGGTTACATTTGGAAATGATACTACTACGGTTATTAAGGGAAAAGGGTCCGCTTCTAAAAGAAAAATGTGAAAGCCAATGAAGTCATGTATGGGGATGGATTAAAGCATAACTTGTTGAGCGTAAGTCAAATGTGGGTGTGATCAAGGAACCGAAAATGTCTTCAGTTCAAAAGAATGTGGTACGCATGATCTTGATACAGGAAAAGCTGTTATAAGAGGAAAAAAGAACTCCTAACAACCTATATATATATTAAAGAACAAAGAAAGAACAATGTTACTTTGAGTAAATCTTCTAAAATTGAAGGCGGCATAAGATCGGGCATTTGAGCTTTCTCAAATCAACAAATTGACAGATTTAAAGTTGTTGTTCGTGATTTTCCCGATTACTCTACCTCGAGAGTATCATATGCAATTGCGAAGGCTAATTGACAAGCAAAACCGAAAGTGCTTTTAAATAAAGAAGGATCATCAAGTAAGCCCTTGAACTCATTCATACTGACATATCGGACCTATGAGGAAAAAGTCACCACGGTGAAGAATACCATCTTATTCATTGATGATTTTTATAGAATGTGTTGGATTGGACTACTTAAACATAAAGATGAAGCTTTGAGAAATTCCGTGATCTTCAAAGCACTAGTTGAGAAATGAATTAGATCTAAAAATAAAATGTCTTAGGTCTGATCGAGGAGGAGAATATACATCCAATGAATTCATTGAATCCTGTGAACAACATGGCATATGTGCTAAGCAGCTTTCCTCAGAAGGTGCACTCCACAACAAAATGGAAGCGTAAAGAAATGAATAGAACAATTCAACAAAATGGCTAGAGCTATGCTTGATGATTCCGAACACCATACATTTTGGGAGAAGCAACATTATTACAGCCTAATATTCCTAATAGCAATACGTTCGTAAACAAGGATAAACCTTTGAATCGCGGGTATGGAAAACCTCCCACCGTGAAAACACTCTTAGAGTCTTGTAAAGCAAATGCTTTATCAAGAATAATGATGAAAACTTGGCAAATTTGAACCAAAAGAAGATGAAGGAATATTTCTTCGTTATTCCTCTAGGAGTAAAGCACATAAATGTTACAATAAAAGGCTTCGAAGATTGTTGAATGTATTGATGTTGTTATTAATGAGTCTCCTCGACAGCCTCCGTAATATTGTGAAAAAAAACCAATTGTCGAGGAAGAAGAAAACAAACAACAGTTGAGGAAGATAATGACATACATCATTCTACATCAAGTAGGAATGATATAGACAGTGAATCGAATGAAGCATCCGAAGAGGATTTATCCGAAAAGGCTCCATCCAGATATGTTCAAAAGAATCATCCGAATCTCAAATTTTGGGAGAAAAAGGATCAAGTGTACAAACAAGAAGGACTCTAGAAGATCTTCTTAGCTTATCCGGCATTGCCTACCGTTGGTAGGAACCCTCATAATGTCAATTGCTAGTAAAGATGAATGTTGGATTTAAGCCATGAATGAAGAACTTGATCAAATCAAAAGAATCATACTTGGGAATTAGTACCAAGACCCCATGACAAAATGTCATTGAACTAAATGGATATTCAAAAACAAGCTAAATGAGAAATCGCCAGGTTATAAGAAATAAAGCCAGGGACCGGTATGCAAGGGTATGCTCTGAAAGGTGAAGGAATAGACTTTGAAGAAACCTTCGTTCCCAGAAGCTAGACTTGAAGCCATAAGAATGTTCTTGCCTTTTCAAGCTTCCAACAAATCAAAGTCCATCAAATGGATGTTAAATCGCTTTTCTCAATCTGCGATCGAAGAAGAAGTTTATATAGAACAACTAGAAGTATTCATCCTTGGAAATGATGAAAAAAACTTGTTTGTAGACTTAAAAAAAGGCTCTATATGGTCTCAAACAAGCCCTAAGGGCATGGTACTCTCGTCTTAACAAATATCTTCATCAACAAGGAATCTCAAAAGGATCCGCCGATAGCAACTTATACACAATAACTGAAAATGAGAAACTACTAATTGTAGTGGTATATGCTGATGATATCATTTTGAAGTAATGAAGAATCCATGAGTCAGAAATTTGTTTCTGATATGCGTTAAGAATTTGAAATTTCTTTACTTGGAGAAACTTAACATTCTAGGAAAATGCCAACAAGCAACAGATGGCATTTTCCTATCACAAACACAATACCTTAAGCAAATCCTCAAAAAGTATGGCATGGAAGATTACAAACCTGTAAGCACACACCAATGATAACTAGATGTAATCTCGGTTCTAATGATGATTCTCCCACTGAATCGCACTTAATATAGATCTTGGCGGACAGGAAGTCTACCGTATCTCATCGACAAGACCACTTACATTATGCATGCGCTTGGGATTGTGTGGATCATTTCAAGCCAATCCAAGAGAGTCTCACCTTCAATATGTGAAAAGAATATTCAAATATCCACAAGGAACTCAAGATTTCTGGACTATGGTATCCAAGGAATGTTGATCTTACTCTTCATGCATACACCGATGCGTGAGATTGGGCTGGAAGTGTTGATGATCAAAGAGCACTAGTGGTGGTGCAATCTACATAAATATTCCGTTATATCTTGGTTCAAGAAGAAACAAAGTTTCACATCTTATCTAGAGCGTATATCACGTTGCCGCAGCTGTTCTGTTGCATCATCCAACTTCTTTGGATGATGCAAACCCTTCAAGATTCTCTAAATCAAATGCTCATCTCCTCATTCTATTATGTGTGATAATACAAGTGCCATCGCGATCTCAAAGAACTCCGTTATGCATTCCAAGACCAAGCACATTCCCATCAAATATCATTTCACGAACAAGTGCTTTGAGCAAAAGGTGAAATTGGATTATGTTCCCTCCAAAGAACAAGCGGCTGATATCTTTACCAAGCCTCACCCAGAGCAGCGTTCGAATATCTCCTAATAAACCGGATCGCCTCGCCTTCCAGGACCAGGTCTAATTCATACGTACATCAACCGGTTGTCGACCGGCTAAGGAGCTTATTCAGCCAGCCTGGCAAAGATGGTTTCGTGGGGCATACGTCCACTTTGCCATTGATGTCAAAGGGGAGAAGGAACAGATTCCACCAATGGCTCCACGCAGGAGTGTTGAGTCTGAATGCGTTGCCATCAATGCCAAAGGGGAAAGAGATTGTTGGCAAAATATTGAACAAGCAACGAATGTATTGATGGCTGTTGTCATTGATGGCAACAACAGAGTTGGCGGCAGCGCAGAAGAGATGGCCGTGAGATCCACAAATTACCGTATGATCTTATTCAAATTTCCCGAATGAACGAGGGTTGTCAGATCAGACATAAGCTGCGAGGGAGATATTCCACGGGAAAACCAAGGTGAAATCCCGCCATTGAACGGACCACAAAATCTGAAAGGATCGTGATCGCTGATCACCGGCCTGCACGGATCGTCTCGACTTTGAAATGTCCAAATCACTCGTCAATCTAAACTCGAACGCTGATATCGCCATTTCGCTGGGATTTGATCAAATGCGAATTACAGGATCTGGACCGCTCATTTGTATGGACGCGTGGCAGCGCTGAGGCTGGAATGGAGATTCGGGATCGGGATTTTATAATGCAAGAACACAATGCAAATTAAAACTCGATTTCGCGATATGCGAAAACCCGATCGATCTGAACTGCCGATCAACATGTGATCTCGAACTCGATCCATCCCACGACAAAGAAAAATTAATGCCGTTAGGCGCGACACATGGCACAACCAAAGGAATGACAGTGTCGCGATTCAACACTTCAAAGTAATGTATGTCTCGAATCAGAAAGTGACACGCGGGCGTTGTTTAACACGTGACGCCAATCAGGCATCGGGCGATCGACTTTGGAAATGACAGTCATTTGACATCGTGAAACTCCTCGATTTCAAGCGATATGATATCACTAATCAGAGTCATGGAGCCAAGGTTATATTTGGACCGTTGATCTCCGACATCTGAGAATCGGGGATCGGGAATTTCGAAAGTACGTTCTCGACATCGCAAATGCCAAATCACATGGGTGAACTCGAAGCGCATCGGTGAGATCATTCCATCCGGAGGGACAAAATGAAATCAGAAACGAGTCATATTATCGCAGAAATCGATATCGATCCCGCACAAAGGTTTTATAATTCAAATCGCGATCCGCGAATTCGATGGGTAGGTACAACCGCCGTTATCAAAGAGAGCTTAAAGAGTGACGTAGGATTAGTGGATGCCTATCGCAGATAAGGACGCCGTTACGTAACGGTCACGCGAACCGGTATCATCCAAGGAGGGGGCCGATGACGGATTTGGCCGACCTGAAATCTCCTCGCGGAATGCATTGATATCAAAAACTCAGAGTTCCGACGGGTTAGCTTAGGTCATGGGTACGGTCGTGATGAACCATTGTAGCCCGCTGGGGCTGTGCTCGAATTGGAATGGAACGGAGGTACGTACATTGTGACATCTAAAACTTAAACCCCGATGGAGGATTGACCGAGGTCATGTGTTGACGGGCCTATGGGACCAAGGCTTATAGACAACAGGGCTAGCTAGCGGAAAGGGCTACAGAATTTATTATTTCAAAGTTTAAACAGGTCCCGATTCTCCTCAGTAATAAATATGTTCCTTAAACGCAGCCGCTGACCGTGTCTCGACCCATGGGTTTAAAAAGAGGGTTCGAGGCTCTCGGCACTTGGGGGGCAAGAGGACGTGGAGGCCATCTTCGGACAATAGGGCCATTCCATCGGGTGCGAGGCCATTTGAGCAAAGTAAAGATGGCAAGTTTGAAGAGGAACCTCCCTGTGGCAGACCGACAGCAGATCTATTAATGACAGAGAGATCCGTGTGTAATTCCGGCGAACCATGAGATCAGAGGAATCTTCTCAAGGTTTATTGAGTTATTTATTATGTGTCCTTGGTAACTTCCTGACAGTCTGTAGATCTTTGTTTACTCTTGAGATAATTTCATTTACTTTCATAACCACTAGATGAACTGCTTGATCCAGTGTGAAATTAATGAAACGTGGTCAGCAATGATTATGAGGGTTAAACCCTTCAGCAATAACATTCTACCAGTATAAACTGGTACTATCTTCAGGGGATTGAAGCTCCCTTCCAGGAAAGGCTGGTAAACGAGAAGGTTGTAGCCTTCTGCAAGTAGTTTGCTGTACTAGTATGAGTCTGCACTTAGTACATTGTTGTAGAATGTTTCTTTATTATTCATGAAGACAGACAACAAGAATGGTGTTTTCTCCTGATTTGGTTTCACCTTAAATCCGTGTTCATGTGTGCTACTCATGTGTGCTAGTTTATTTGTTGATTTACTATTTAAAAGACATATGATGAATGAAGAAATCCATAATAAGATCTCTCGACGCACTACTGTTTTCATAAGAATATACAACAAATGATCTCTATAAAGTAGACTAAGATTTTTCAAGAGTAAAAGAAAAGTGAAAAATTGATTGATAGCTCAAATACTGATTCACCCCCCCCTCTCAGTATTTTCCAACAGCTTAACCGATAATTGTTTTGTTGTTGACAAGGATGTGTAATAGCACGTGTTTATGTTATCGAATAACGACACCTTGTGTCTTGACAACTGGTTGTTAAGGTTGTGGGTGTAGGCGTAGACTCTTGGTCAGTTCTTTTAGCTCCTAGCATGTTGGTCTATCTAGAGTCGTCAATCCAGATAGGATATTTTGTGCCAAGGTTATTGACACATCTATCGCCTGGGGAAGACATGATTCTTGATGAGAGAATCACGGTGTGCCATATTGGATATAGGCGAATGAGAACTTCGTCGAAGTCGGTATGTGTTGTGTGAGCATGACGAGCGATGTAAGTTGTCTTGGGTGCATGGGTGGAATGCCTTCATGCATTTGGTTAGTGCGCCCAGAGGTTCTAGTCTGGTTCACCAAGGTCGATGTCTCGTGAGGGGTATCGGTCCCTTAGCCTGTAGGCATGCCATGTCGTGTTGGGCGGGTAGTCGTTCTTCCTCGTTTTCCTACGCATGTGTCGTCCAATTTCCTTGGTGCCAGTGTGCGAAGTCCTAGTTGTTGTTTCTTGTTCTATGGGTGTGGTGCTCACCACCAGTTCTGTCGTCTAGCTGTAATCGTCGTTGTTGTCCTATTTTGGTAAAAAAAAAAAAAAATCACTATTGTTTCTCTAGTAGACGTAATGATAGGGGTGTTACATGTGGTATCAGAGCGGGTTCAACCCTACGATAGTGGATCACCTTGCTTTATGCTACAGTAAACCTTTGAGTATCAACCTAGTGTTGCTTAAAACCTTAGCAAGTTTATCCGATGATCTCTTTTGGAGGACACCTCGGAAGTTCGCAACGTGGGGCCATGGAAGGAGGTGCGATGCCTGCAAAGGTTTCTGCATCCTCGAAGTCGAACCCCCAAGGGGAGGAACCAGTCCTTGGGCTGAAATCACTTGTTATAAGGGATGACGAGGTTTGACAAGTCTCTTTCGGGTAATGTCAAAGGGGCTTGATTCCCCATAGGTACTTAGAGGAGGCCACGGTACCTATACCCCTGAGGGTCCACAACGAGCCCTAGCTAGTACCGTTAGCATCCACCGAGAACTCTAGAGAGTTGATTTCTTGATTCCACAAGTGTCACAAATGGTTGTGTCGTTGAGGCACGAATGTAGAGAAAAGTGTTGTGCTTCACGCTTCATGATCATGACCCTAGCATGAAGGTCTGCATGGGGGTATTTTGACTTATGAGGAGTGCTCTTCTATGGCGGAAGATGCTCTTGCCACTTTTGAACATTGCCATCGATGACATGCGATGGGAACTATTCGGGGATGGTTCTAGGAGAGGTATCTTTCTAAGGATTTCGTTGAGCATCAGCTCAACGAGTTCGACGCCTTATGACAAGGAAGTCGCTTGGTGCCCAAGTGTGAGGCCCGTTTTGGAGCTAATTTGGTATGCTCTGCATCAAATTACCCAGAAGCTTAAGGTCAAGAAGCTAGAGTTAGGCCTTATTGTTAGAATTTAGCTTCTACCTAGGATACCAGTATTATTGGACCGAAGGAAACGTTGGATTGTGGAGAGCCACATTACCAGCAATACTTCCCAGAGTAGAGGTCCAGATCATCTGGTTCGGTTGGACCCACTACCATGGGAGTTATGGGAAAGCCCCATCGGATTCATGCAGCGGTGAATAACTGCCAGGAAGAGCATCATTCGACTGTGCTCGAGACGAAAGGTATCGTCGTTGACGAGACCCTTAGTATTTTGATAGATCCCGGTGCTACCAAGAGTTTCATTTCAGGTGCAGCACTAAAAAGGATTAGGGTAAAGGAAATTGAATGGGATGAGTTTATATTCATAGAGATGGCTTCGGGAGCCAAACAAAAGGTTGGAGGAAAGGTTACTGGCTGTGTCCTTAACCTGGTAGAGTTTGTCATAAGGGCCAATCTGTACGTCACAATCCTAGGATATTATGATGTTGTGATTGGACTGGTTGGAATCGCATGAGGTGATACTCAACTGTAAGACGAAATGGTTGAGCTTTGTTGATGACGAGGGATAGAGATGAGTGATTGTAGGTCGGAACCAGGGAGTTTCCCTGAGGTTCATCTCTTCCTTACAGCTACGGAAGAGCATGCACAAGGGGTGCAAGATTTATGCGATCCTTGCGTTAAACGAGAAAGGAGAAGCGAAAGGTCTAGAACACCTTCTGGTGGGAGAGAGTTTGCGGATGTATTTCTAGAGGAGTTACCCGGGATGTCACTGAAGAGGGAATTGGAGTTTACTAGACCTAAAACTAAGAACTGAACCGATAGCTAGAATGCCTTATTGGATATCAACCCCAGAGTTACAGGAGTTGAGAATGCAACTGAAGGAATTGTTGGACCTAGGAATTATATCTCCTAGTGTGTTTCCATGGGGTGCACCTGTTATTTTCATACGAAAGAAGGATGGGTCGTGGAGGCTATGCATTGACTACTGTCAATTGAACGAGGCCACAATCAAGAAACAATATCTGTTGTCGAGGATTGATGATCCATTGGATCAAATGAAGGGTGTGAAGGTGTTCTCAAAGATCGATTTGCGATCAGGGTATCACCGATTATAGATTAAGGAAGATGACGTCCCTAAGACTGCCTTTAAGATGAGGTTTGGACATTACAAGTTTATTGTTTTATCATTTGGACTGACAAACGTCCCAGGGGTATTTATGAGTTTGATGAATGGGGTGTTTTGTGAGTACTTGGATAAGTTCGTCCAAGTATTCATTGATGATATTTTGATTTACTCTCGAATGACGGAGGAGCATGACGATCACTTGCACTTGGTACTTCAGTGTCTACGAGAGCACAAATTGTAAGGGAAGTTATCCAAATGCTCTTTTTATCAATCGAAGATCCACTACTTAGGGCATGTCATCTTCGGTGAAGGTATCGCTGTGGATCCAGCAAAGGTCGAGGCCATTATGGAATGGCCTGCGCCAACAAATGGCCCGAAAGTGCATAGCTTCATGGGTTTAGAAATATCTTATCGACGGTTCATTGAGGGGTTTTCGAAGATAGCAAATATGATCATGGAATTGCAGAAGAAAAACAAGAAGTTTGTTTGGACCGAGAAATGTGCGAAATCATTTCGAAGACTCAAGGAGTTGTTGACAACAACACCGATACTAAAGGTCCCAGACATGGACGCAGGCTTCTTGGTATGCACTGATGCCTTAGGCAGAGTCTTGATGCAAGTTAGATGAGTGATCACTTACATCTCAAGGAAACTAAGAAGGCATGAGGAGAACTACATGATGCATGATTTGGAGTTGTTATCCATCGTATATGCATTGAAGGTTTGGAGACACTACCTTGTTGAATGAAAATTTGAACGAAAGACTGACCATTGTGGACTACAACACATTTTTACGCAAAGCGACCAGAATGCACGACAACGACATTGATTAGAATTGCTTAGCGAGTATGACTTTGAGGTTACCTACATAAAAGGAACAATGAACCGAGTGGCGGATGCATTGAGTCAAAGACCACGCATCTTTTTGGTGTTTCCACTTCAGACGAATCTGCGTGAAAGATTCTAACTTTACAGCGTGATGATGAGTCATGATTGATACAAAGAGGTCAAGCATTTTATCGGACAAAACACTATGATGGTACCATGATTTGAAGGACTTTCGTTTGATAGCGATGGATTATTGAGGTTTAAAAATTGGATCTACATACCGCCGAATGATGAGTTGAGGATGTTAATCCTGAGCGAGGCTCATAGAGCAGTTTATATGGCTCACCCGAGAGTCACGAAGATGAGGGCAGACCTTAAACCCTTATTCTTCTAGAAGGGAATGAAGGTAGACATAGTCAACTATGTGGCTAGATGTCTAGAATGTCAGCGGGTAAAGGTTGAATATAGACACCCAGCGGGATTACTACAACCACACGCTATCCCGGAATCGAAATGGGAGGTTATTTCAATGGATTTTATTATTGGTTGGCCACTGAAGGCAAGGAGACATGACTCGATTTTCGTAATAGTCGACACTCTGACGAAGAGTGCTCACCTTATTCCTCTGCGTATGATGTATCAGGCACCTGACATAGCTAGAGTTTTTCATCAATGAGATTAAGAGGTTTCATGGCGTGCCTAAGAGGATTACATACAATCGAGGATCGGTGTTTACTGGATGATTTTGGATGAGTTTCCAAGAGGCCTTGTGAACCCAACTTAACTTTAGTACTGCGGATCATCTAGAGACTGATGGGAAGACTGAACGAACAAACCCGACCTTGGAGGACATGTTGGGCATGTACGTGATAGACCAACAAAAGCATTGGGAAGAATTCTTGCCACTAGTGGAATTTGCTTACAACAACAGCTACCAAAGCACCATTATGATGGCGCATTTCGAGTTTTTTACGGGCGACCGTGTCGGATGCCTTTGAGTAGGGATCGGCTTGAGGATAGGGTCTTGGTAGGACTGGAAGCGATCCATGAATTGGAAGATTAAATGAAAACTTTAAGACAAAGGATCAATGAAGTGCAGAATCGACAAAAGAGTTATGATGATTCATGTCGTGTCAACCATAGTTACGTTGTGGCAATCGAGTCTTTTGTGTCTGAAACCGCATAAGAGTTCGATCTAGTTTCGAAAATGTGGCTAAACAATATCCTAGGTTCATGGGATTCTACAATATTTTGGGAAAAGAGACGTCTGCGGACTAATGACTAGCCTTGCCTGATTCTTGAGGCATATGCAGGATGTATTTCACGTCTCTATTGATACTTTATGATTAGTGATCCTTCACATGATTTGACTTGAGAACCTTAAGGGTGTCGGATGAGGGTGCGCTCACGGCTGAGCCGATCCACATCTTGGATCTTCGCATTCAACAGCTACAACGTCGAACAGTAGATCAGGTGAAGGTCCAGTGGGACAACTATAGTCCGCACTTGGTGACCTCGGAGGACGCATATTATATGCGCCAACAGTTTCCATTTTTGTTTGACAAATAGACTTTTGATACTGTAATACACTTATTCGACATTTTTACCATGAAACTTCGAGACGAAGTTTAGACCAAGAGGGGGTGTATGTAACATCCCTCTCTAGCGCACTGAGCGAACTTATTCTTTGAGGACACTTGCTCGAAAGTGATCTGGATTATTATGCTATTAAAACTTTTGATTTGGTTATAAGGCGTTATGGGTTGATGTCATGTTGTTTTACTGCATTGACATAGACATGTGCTATTGACTCGGTTTATTGAGTGTGCAGGGTTTTGGACCTTGAGGATGCAGAGGCATCGATGGAACCCCTTGGACTATAGATCGAGTTAGGGAGTGTAAAATTAGGGTTTGATTGTTTTAACTGTGATATTAGTGCATCTGATTAGATGATATGATATGGATATGTTCTTACATGATTTGTTGATGATGCAGACTGACAATAGCTTGTCAACCAGACTCACATGTGGAGTAAATAGGTCACGAACGACTACCAGATATGTTGAGGGGGAGGTGTGGATATAAACCCTACCACATCTTACTAGCACTCCCACCATGGCTTGAATTGTAGGTTAATGATTACCTAGTTCTAGAGAACCCACGATGTCGTGAGGGAAGACTGCGACAGTCGCTCACGATGATTCTAAGGGGTGCATAATAAGGCAGGGCCCTTATTCCTTAGAATCCCTTAGTCTCCCACAAGTTCACCTAGCGGAGGATTGACTCCAGGGGTTATTTATGTCTACCAAGTCAGTCAAGAGGCGAGTGGCACCCTTGGAGCACATAGTGCGTCCTGAAGGGCACGTCGCGCTATGGAACAAATGAGGCGAGTGGCACCCTTGGAGCACCTGGTGCATCCTGAAGGGAACGTTTCATTGTCGATGATAGAGGGATGAACCTAGATGGCATTAGGATGAACAATGTGTTAAGTATTTTTAAAACAATTTCCCTAATTTAATGTCACCCAGTACAAAATTAAGGTCTAAGTCTAAATTACGCTAGTGGTAAAATTATGTCTTTTATAATAATAATAATAATAATAATAATAATAGAAACCACTTAAATAATAATTATGATCTTCGTTAAATCTGGTAACATGAAGGGAGTAAGAAATTTAATTTATTCAAAAAAAAATATGTTGGATTAAAATTTAAAAAAAAGGGGAATTAATTGTTTTATTATTTTGATAATTTAAAATATACTAATTAAATGAGAAAAGGGAAAAAGGGTTAATTTCCCCCTGCCTTTTTGAGTTCTAATTAAAAAGGGGAAAGAGGGAAAATCAAAAATAAAATAAAATAGGAAACTAGGAAAAGAGGTAAACATAAAAAGCGAAAAAGGGAACATAAGGGAAAAAACGGAAAGTCAAACTTAGGAAAGTATGTATCATTTTAGAGCTTTCTAATTTAAACTAAACTAGCAATTTAATAGTGGGGAAAGCTAATAAAACTTGTAAGAAAATTTGGGGACACCTAGGAGTAACACTAGGTGGGTGAGGGAAATAAAGATAATTAAATAATTAAGGAAGTTAATTTATGGAGGAATAAAGGGGATGGGTGACATTTGTATGGTGAGGAATTTTTAGGAATTTAATTATAAAACTTAACTAAAAGAGAATTTTTGGAATGTAAGGAACCAC
Source organism: Picea sitchensis (assembly GCA_010110895.2). Classification (NCBI taxonomy): domain Eukaryota; kingdom Viridiplantae; phylum Streptophyta; class Pinopsida; order Pinales; family Pinaceae; genus Picea; species Picea sitchensis. Next base: position 21,025 of record SNQJ01S0060506.1, read on the forward strand.
AAAACTCTATATAATGAAGGGAGGTGATGGATGTTGTGGATCTTCTTTTTGTGTAATGTTACACTGCATAAATATCTACTTGATTGATTTACTTGTGGGAGTTGGGATACCCAGCTCGGAGAGGAGTGGTAGCTCTGCCTTGCGAGGCGAGTTGGGAGCTAGTCAAAATCTCTAGATAGTGTGTGGTCCCTTTGCATCTCGAGCGGATAAGGGGGAAGAAAAGTACCCCTAGCATTGGCTCGGAGATACTGGTGAAGTCTCATCAGTCGACAAGCAGGAGTTGCTCGGAGCGCGCGGGGCGTCATTCAGAGCGGGCATACACTCTCTTCATTTGTGTATGATAGATAGTATTAGGAATTATGCTTTTATTTGCGTATTTAATGCAGAAGTAAATTGAGTTACTTTTAAAATTTGATGACTGAAGTTTTCTTAGCCTAGCTCGATGATTGTTGACTCCTATGGCCTTCGTTTTCCCACATGTCTTGACCACCTGGCTATGATTGATTGTGCCCTTAATGGTTGTTTGTCTTTCGTCCTTAGCTCCTCAATCCTCACCTGGGCATTCGGCCAGGAGCCTAATCTACGGTCGTCACCTTAGCATTAAAAGACCTATGGATCTCAATGCCCTTCTTTTCTGTGCGAGAATGATGAGCGGATGATGCACCGATTAGTTGTCTACCGAGGACGCACCAATTAGTTGTCTACCCTTGATGTTTGTCCTTGGCTGATTGTTGATTCCACCATCTGGCAACGATCTCTGTGTGTGGATTATATGGTGTCCCATTTGTTTTTTTTTTTGGTGGCTTGACTAATATAACCCTTGCAATCATATTAAGACCTTCCCATTGGATCCTTACGTTTCTCTTACCGTTGTCTGCTTTTTTTGTATTGGTACCCTAGAAATGGAAAAACATTTTTTTTTTATCACGGTGTGCATTATTGTTTTGGTATCCCAGGCGATTGAAAAAGGTTTTTATTAACACTGTCCACGTTCTGATGGTATCCCTGTCTGCGTTTCTATTGGGTACCCCAGGCAAAGGAAATACTAATTCCTTATACCTGGATGTGACGGTACTGTGTAATGGTTATAACACGTTTTTTATCTACGTTTGGCATTGTTTAATGACTGTAATAACTATTTTCTCTGTGGATGTTACTGTGTAATGAATGTAACACGACTTTCTCTGCATTTGGCATTGTTTAATGACTATAATAACGATTGCTCTGCGAATGGTACTGTGTAATGAATGTAACATGATTTTCTCTGCGTTTGGCATTGTTCAATGACTGTAATAATGATTTACTCTCCAAATGGTACTGTGTAATGGTTGTAACACATTTTTCTCCGCACCACGATTCACTTTTCTTTTAACGCATTTCCTGTTTCCTTCACTACTGCGTGGATCACATTTGACGAGAACCTTGTTATTGTTTACACAATATTTGCACACAGTGATAGTACTGATCACACCAGGTTTACATAGGATATTGATTGTGCAATGATTGCCCCCAGCGATAATATCGTTCACACAAAGTTACATAGGATATGGATTTCACATCATTTTCACAAACAACGATAATGCAGGTCGCATAATGTTTACACAGTCTTTTTATAGCTTCATGGTTAGCGATATTGGCTTATTGGGTAGGGATATTTCTGGAGGCAGCGATATAATTTAGATCGCGTCTTTCATAACTAATTTAGCAGTTTCTTTACAGTATGTATTTGAATGTAGTAGTTCTATTCATTCAGAAAGACTAGCGAAGCAACTGCTTTACATGACAAGTGAAACAAGGAGCATGACAAGTGAAACAAGGAGCGCATAATTCTGTAATGACTAATTCTGTCTCACAAATGTTGATTATTCAAATATTATTAGAATGGGTTATCTACTAGGCCGCATTTTATGTATATATTGGAACCACAAAATACACCAATGTTATCGGAAAATTAGAGATAACATTTTTTATTTCTATTGCTTAGCATCGGCTCCATCCATTCCGATCTTTTAATAATTCTAGTATAGAAATTGTAATTAAAGAATCTACCCATATACATATATGGGGAGGGACATTTGTCGTTATTTTGAATGACTGTCATGGTGGATGTTTCTATCGAATGTGTCACATGCAGTGGTGATAATTCGTGATTCTGGTGTCATAGTTATTAAGATCATCTAACCTAAACTTTTATATTAAATCTACTCTCTCATAAGTGTCATTGCATTAAGAGTGACATGCCTTTGCTTCCATCCTGCAAGAATTGTAAAGTAATTCATCTTGGAAAAATTCCCAGCTTACTTCCACTTGTGATGACAGCCTTACCATTCCTTGATTCTAGTCGGAACCTTCGTGATTCCCAGACTCTTACCTTCCCTCTATGCTCTTAAAAGTGGCCATAAACTGCCATGAATGTAGACAGCAATTGTGGACGCATGGTGACCTAGAGGTAGATGCGTTATGACTGGGTATTGGTTGCTTTCCCTGTTGATGTTCTCAATGCTTCCTAACATCAAACCTTTTGACTGATAGCCTTATGGCAATGTTTTTTCCTACTGTTGCCCAGCTAATGAGAAAGCGTTTGAATTGGGGCATCTTATTTGGTTGGGGGACAATGTTTATCTACAGTGTTTGGGCAACAATTTCCCCACCACCTTGATTTTTGGCATGAAATTTATTTTACCTACAGTAAATCCTGGAAGTAAAATTGATGGTCTTAGCATTCAATAATTAATGTATTTTGCCCATCCTTATGGTGGCGTTGATTATGGTAGCATGTCCCTTATCTTATGCCCAGCCTTCTCGCTGCAAATTGAATACACAAGGAGGCTTCTGATACGGTAATTATTTCCAAAGCAAAGGAACCCGTGTTTTTTGAATAGGGCTACCAAATGGCATTCTTTAGACAACTCGTTATATATTAATACCTTTAGTATTGTGGGACAGCGAGTGTAATTAATTGTGTTGGTGGTGTCATAATTACAGTAATGTTTACACATAGTGGATAGTGTCATAGATTAAGGTTGTTAAGAGGGATGATTAATAGAGTTAAACGTTAAAATGGGAATGATAGTTATATATTGTTCCATGGTTATTCTAGGTGGTTTTTGTGAATTAACTTAGACTTGCCAAGTTAGATACTGAAGGTGTTTACTATATAAAGAAGCGTAGCTCCTGGAATGTGAGGTAGTTTACATATTTAAGCGCTTTTAGATCACCCTTGACCTCTTAGGATAATGGTAACTTTTGTGCATTTTGGTTGCCTGAGTGGGTCACCTTCATCATAATGATAACCTTCTGATAGTTCACTCCTCAACACTTAAGTATCTCTCTTAACCAATAATAGTTTTTTTGTTGACAAGGATGTGTAATAGCACACATTTATGTTATCGAATAATGACACCTTGCGTCTTGATGACCGGTTGTTGAGGTTGTGGGCGTAGGCGTAGACTCCTGGTCAGTTATTTCGGCTCCTAGTGCATCGATTTATCTAGAGTCCTCGGTCCTGATAGGATCTATTGTGCCAAGGTTATCGATGCATCTATCGCCTGGGGACGACATGATTCCTAATGAGAGAATCATGGCAATCCCTATTGGATAGCGGCGAATGAGAACTTGGCTGGAATAGGTACGTGTTGTGCGAGCGTGACGAGCGATGTAAGTTGTCTTGGGTGCATGGGTGGAACGCCTTCATGCATTTGGTTAGGGTGCCCATAGGTTCTATTCTGGTTTGCCAAGGTTGATATCTCGTGAGGGGTATCAATCCCTTAGCTTGTATGCGTGCCATGTCACGTCAGGCGGGTAGTCGTTCCTCCTCGTTTTCCTACGCATGTGTCATCCAATTTCCCTGGTGCTAGTGTGCAGATTCCTAGTTGTTTTTGGTTGTTATACGGGCATGGTGCTCGCTGTCAATTATGTTGTCTAGCTATAATCATCGTTGTTGTCCTATTTTTGTTCAAAAAAAAATCACTATTGTTTCTCTCGTACACGTAACGATAGACACCTCTTTTGTAACGAAAGAGATCTCATCTAAAACATGTTGAAACACATTTGTATTTTAGTTTGTATGAAATGAGCAATGGTTAAAATTTATGAGAAGCTTGATGCAATGCATAAGCATGTAAAATGAATCTATACAACATTAAGAAGTACATAAGCTCTACAAGAATGCGTACTCAAATATGCATGCACTATATGTGGAATTGTGTTCTCCCTTGTTGAATGTCATGTTCAAGGTGAAGATGGTGGCATAATCAAAATTTATAGGAACATATCACAACAACATAATTGACAAATACATAAAAACCTATCTCAATGAATATGGCATGAAATTTGAAAGGCAAATGCATGTTCTAAAAGTAATAGATTTTAAGATAGGGGGCATTAATGTTTGATATCTTTACCATTTAACAAAAAAGAATTATTGTCAATATTATGTAGGTTCTTTGGAATAATTACAGGACAACCCCAAGCCTACCCAACTAAGGAGAACTTTCTCCATTTATCATGAAGGTAGTTTAATATTCTAAGGACATTATCACCAACTTGGAACTGCCTAAGCCTACCCAACTAAGGAGAACTTTCTCCATTTATCATGAAGGTAGTTTAATATTCTAAGGACATTATCACCAACTTGGAACTGCCTAAGCATAAATTTCCTTTCACATGTTTGCATTTACATTTTCATATATTTAGCAGGTTATAAATCTCTAATACATCTTTGTCAATCTATTCTAACTATATAGGATAAACATAGTAAATTTCATCCAAGGTTGATGATCTTTGAGTAAATATTATTAATGAAGGAAATGCATTTACCTAAGTCTTCTATCTTCCTCAAAAGTAATTTTAATGTTAAAACATTACTTTTCTTTATCTTATTAATAGAACTCAAAATATCTACCTCAATTGTGATTTTTTCAATTGTTCTATTTTGTAAATTTAAAGATATTCAAAAAAGATATTAAATAATGTCAAGGATAAGTTTATTATGTGAACTAGTAAAATCTACATAATAGTTAATCAAAGTACTTATTATTGTTTAAATTCCATTCCTTTGTGTATTAATTTGTAACTTCATACACCTTTTATAAGTAGTTTATTTAGGTGGATATGTTATTCTAACACTTTCATGGATGAAGATACAATGTCTTAGATTTAATCAACTAATTACTGTGATTTACAATTTCATTTTTTCATGTCTTTGAATGATTTTATTATTTCTAGAATTATGAATCATTCAAATAATCACATTACAAAATATCCACAAGAATATCAACCTAGCCAAAAGCATATAAAACCATACATAAGTTTCATTTGGTGCCCTTATAGAATCTTATTCAAAAATATCATTATTCTCATATTTCTTAAAGAATCACTTTTTTTATTTATTTATAGATCCATTTTACATCTAAATGTTTCTTTCTATTTGTTATATTATCTTCAAGGTTTGACATTTTAACATCGATAAAAATACCAAATAACATTTTAACACAACTCCAAATACCTATTTCATTATGACTTTTTCTTTTCTTTTTAAAGGTTCTATTTTATTTTTTTTAATTTAAAGAGATTTGCAAAATATCTTTAAGCACATGTAAAGTATAAGTTTATTATATGAATTAGCAAATCTTCATAATAGTTAATCAAAAATATTATTATTATTAAACATTGATTGATTTGTATGTTTCTTTACAAAGTGATACACACTTTTAGGGGTAGTGCATTTAGGTGGAACTTTTATTGTAATACTTGAATTGATGGAGATAAGATTCATCCTTGGATTTAACTAAATGTTTATCTTGATTTACATCTTTAATTTTTCATGCATTAGAATGAATTCACTTTGTTTTTATGATTACAAAGAGTTGTTCATGCAGGTTTCATGGATACCTGGCTAAATTGATATTTTTGTACATTTTTTTCAATGTGATTATTTGAGTGACCTACCTTTTTATATTCGAATTTTTAATATTATTTTGTAATTTTGTATTAAAATTTGGTTTCATTGTATATCATGTTTTAGTGTGTTATATCCTACTCATTCTACATGTTGCTTATTAACCAATTTTCCTATATCTGTTGTTAGAAAATTGAGAAACATAATTCTCCAATCCTTTAGGAGGGAGACTATTTGTCCTAGATCTTTTAATGCACTTGAAGAGCAAAAACACTTTCCACAAATATATCCTGAATTTTTTCCTCCAAGGCATGGAAAATGGAATACTTCGAAGGTCCTTGAGTGTATCAAGTGTGCAAATTTTTAGTTGTTAATCTTTTCTAGTGCACTAATACCCAACAAAACAACCTAATGTGTTCAAATTTTGAGTTGTTAATATTTTCTTGTGCACTATCCCGCTCCAAAGACATTTCTAGATTTCCAACTACTATGAGAGATCTAGTTCCAACAACTTGTTCAAGTATCATTTCTTCATAGAATGTCATTCTCCTTTGAGCTCCCACTCACCATGAGTATTAGAGCTTAAATGATAGATCTCAAGGCAATAGACCTATGTATGAGAGATTTATTACATTGTAACATTTTGATATTGAAAAATGATATTATTGTACTATCATATTGATTGAAAACATCTATATCTATATCTATATCTATATATATAATTTATTTATTTATTAATACTTGAAATATTAATTAGTAGATTAAATATTAAAATAATTAATGACACTAATTCAAACTTTTATATATACAAGTAATCATTTTTTTATTCACATTCATATCTTATATTATTAATCCATGATATTATTAAACCTTACTAGTATATAACAATGTTTAACAATAGATTAAACATTGTATTGGGTACAATTAAATGATGATATTGCTACCTCACTCCAAAAATATTTGAGATATGTTGGGTTTAAGTATGTTATATTTGATATACCCTAAGGAAGTAAATGAAATATTTATATTTTCATGTAACAATTCAATGTCTGGACCATTTAAATTTTGTATTAGAGTTTTTGGAGCTTTCATTGAATTCAATTATCTTATTTTATTTAAAATAAATTTATATAATGGTTTCTCTTTGATAGACTAAATGTTAATAATTGTTTCCACCACTTATTTAAATTGTAAACATGCCCTACTTGAATAGAAAGTTCAACTTCTTAGTTCTTATTCTTTTATCGTTGGAGAAATCAATAAAATCTTCACATCGTTTATATGTAGATTCAATTCCTTAAAATGACCATATTTACATTATTCTAGATAAAAAAATGTTGGTTTCATTTCATAATTCCTTATAACCACCTTTTTATAATCTAAATTGAAAATAAAAAAATATTATAACCACTTTTCTATTCACTAGTGGCACATTCCTCCATCCACCCTATAGCTACACCATACATCCCACATTACAAGGCTAGTCATTGTCACCTCTCTTAATTAATGAGAGTAAAAATTATTATTTATTAAGTTTTAATATTAGCTTAGAGATATTTTAATCTAAACCACAGAAACATATTGTTAAAATAAAAAATATTATAACCACTTTTCTATTCACGATTGTTATTTTCCTACATTCACCCTACATAACATGATTAAGAAATTACTTGGTCAATTTATCAATTGCCACTAACCATAATTTAACAAATCTAGAAAAGATTACTTTAATTTTAACATTTACATTTACATTATTTTTTTACATTTTATAATAATGATACAACCTGTAATTATATAAATCTTAACATGGGGCGTAGAGAGAAGCCATTTAAGTTTTACCAATGAACTATTTGAGAAAACATTTATGTATCTTCTTTTTGGAGAGCAACCATTTAATATTTATTTTTTTATCAATGGGTTGTTTCATACATTTATAACGCCATATGTTGTTAACAGGAAACATTTATGTATCCACCCATTTCATAACCCATTTAAGTTTTACCAATGAACTATTTGAGAAAACATTTATGTATCTTCTTTTTGGAGAGCAACCATTTAATATTTATTTTTTTATCAATGGGTTGTTTCATACATTTATAACGCCATATTTTGTTAACAGGAAACATTTATGTATCCACCCATTTCATAACCCTTTCAATATGCGAGGAAAGCAAGTGGATTACTCTAATTTTTTTACCAATCAACGGTTTCATACATTTTTAAAGCCATGTGTTGTTACAAGGAAACATTTATGTATCCATGTGTTTCATAACCCTTATGTCATGTGTTGTTATGTATCCACACCTTTCATAACCCTTAAGCCATGTGTTGTTACCAGGAAACATTTATGTATCCACGCATTTCATAACCGTTTCAATATGAGAGGAGAGCGAGAAGAGGAGTGGATTTAATATGAGAAAATAGGTGACAATTTCATTCTATACATGTTATTACATATCGAGAGAAGACACAATTGTTGATTGCTAACACAACTAATGTGCATCAAGAAAAGCTACAAGAGGTTGAGGTTGATCGGGAATTGTCGCTGGAAAGCTAACACAACTAATGTGCATCAAGAAAAGATACAAGAGGTTGAGGTTGATCGGGAATTGTCGCTGGAAAAGAGTTCAAACACATTGAAGTATATTAATATCTAATTTTTATGAAATTGATATGCTTACTGGATTTTTATTCAATGTTCAGATTTATATGCATTCAAATAACGAATTCCTTTTTATTCTATGTTCAAATTTATATGCATTCAAATAAAGAATGCCAGTATTGACAATCGACATACAATATTTTCAAAGAAACCTAAGTTATTACTAAACCTTCTAAGAATGAATACCGAATTACATATCACGAGAGAAGTGAGCACACAATTGTTCATTTCTAGGACAACTATTCTGCATCAATAAAGGATAAAAGAGGTTGTTGGAAAAGAGTGCAAACAAATTGAGGTATATTGATATCTATTTTCTCTGAAATTGATGTGTTGTGTGATTTTAAGGCATTTAAATTAATATGCATTCATATTTACATTGCATTTATATTTAATAATAGATCCTGTCCCTTTTTAAATGAATTTGGCCCTTCAACCAAAAACATTGTATCTACACTCACAAACAAAACATTGTATCTACACTCACAAACAAAACCCATAAGACTCAAATAACACTAACCTATATCTCTTACTACCTCTGCTTCTATTAATCCGTTATACAATACTTAGTTTCGATGGAAAATTAGGGTATTGGAGCAATTCAATATGTTGAAGCGATAAGAAAGCCATTAATTCCCTTTTAATATTGCAATTTATGTTATAACATATCTCAAATATGAACAAATATCACAAAACTTTCCTTTTCACAAATTTGTGCATTGAGACTTCTGCAATCTTAGACTATACATCGTTGGTCCGAAGCTGAGTAATCTTTACCTTATTATGACTCATTGGTTATAGATTAATATAAAAAATAATATGTTTGCACAAATTTGTGCATTGAGACTTCTGCAATCTTAGACTATACATCGTTGGTCCGAAGCTGAGTAATCTTTACATTATTATGACTCATTGGTTATAGATTAATATAAAAAATAATATGGTGTTGGAGACTATTATCAATTTTAATCAATTCATTGACCTTAAAATACTATTGTTACAATTAATACGAATGTTTCAACTAGCAACTGAGAACTGAGACTGGTGAATGTTTCATAATTTTTAGAGCAGCCATTGTTATTCAGTATTATATAATTCAAATTCCTTTTAAGTGTACTTGCATCCAAGTCTCTCGCCTTCCCTTTCCTTTTCCTATACAAAATATGCATTCATAACCAACCATTCCAACTCTATGATGCTTCAACTTAATTTTGTTTATTGATCTTCATATATAACAACAACTCTTGGTTGGGTTGTATAATCTTTGGTTTATTTTTACAAGCCTCGCCTGTTTAACCACTGTATTACAGAACATTGTTAATTTTATGAATAAAAATCAAAAGTATAAACCTTAATATTTCTATGTAGTCCTATCCCAACCTATGGTTGCATTCAGTGGAAAACACAAGTGAATATTTCTATGTAGTCCTATCCCAACCTATGGTTGCATTCAGTGGAAAACACAAGTGAGTAATCTATTTGTCTCCCATTTGAGACAACAAATACAGAAAAATTTCAATAAAATTTGTTTTAGGTTTTCATATGTTTTAGTTTTTGGCCGTTAACTTAAAAAGTTTATTTATTTATTGTTAATACTTTATTATTTTAATGTGTTATTTTATTTTATTTTTATTTTTTATTTTTATGTATTATTTTAATATATTTAATTTTTGTTTTTTGAGTAAAAAAGGTAGGTCTTGTTATATTAAAGTTGCAGAATTACATAGTTTGGTTAAGCTGTTAGTTATCTCGCATGTAGAGGAAACCAAAAAGTTGGCCGAGCCATGCCACTTATCAAAAACAAAATTCCAGGCTGCCATCTTACCCGAAGGAAACCAGGATGCATGGCCACCTTTACACCAAGTCTTGTCTTTACTATGCTAACAGTAGCATTACTACAAGCTAACTAAGCTATATCACTAATATGCAACAAAAGAAAAGAGTTTCTAACTATGAGCATGTAAAAAACCTTTTAGCCGGTGTTCTTATCCTGGCCTCCATTCTTTCCTCGCTTGAATGGAATTGCGTAGACCTGTGCGCAAGTGGGGCATTGGCATCTTGGGGATGCACTGGAGTATGCAGCATAGATCATATCAAGGCATTGATTTATGCGGATGGCCCTGAATATCTGGTCGTCCACCATGTTGCGTATGTCAAAAATTAAGTCGAGTTGCTCCGGATGAAGAAGTGGTGGTTGGTCGGCCGCATACTTTCATTATTTTACATTACCACCCAGGTGCTCTATCTGCATATTTACCTGCGCGACTTCCTCAGGAGGTTCGTCGGTCGTGAATTCCTCTTTGTTTCCTTCCATTCCTTTCTAGAATTCTTCCTCCATGAAGCAAGCTGTGAACTCCTCAGTTGGAGGATCCCTGGGACTGTGCACTGTTTTTGGAGCAGGCGTTACTGCATCCTTCCTGAAACAGGAGGGGGGATTCCAATTGTCTAGGACCATGAAGAGAAGATTCTTTGTGTAGTTCTGGATGGATTCATCCAGCGCAATCTCTTCAACATACGCCATGGGAGGCATTCCCATTCTCCTGGACTTCCTATTTTTCCTCCTGCTAGCTAGAGCCAATGTTTTTTCAAAATTCTTTTGTCGCTTCCGACGTGAATCGGCTGCGTACCATGTTGTGCCTCTGCGAGGTCGCCCCCTTGTTTGTGGCATGCTTATAAGTAAATCTTTGTACCTACTCTACAAAGGTTTAGCCTTCGCCTCTGTAAACTTTGAATGCATCACAAATCCTCCAAGGCGGTTGATAAGGACGAAGGTGATATCTTTGGCCATTAAGACTGTGGTCTTAATGCGCTGATCACCTGTCCTGCTTGCTCGAGTGAGAGGCCTCATTTTTTGATGTCCGCTGCCTAGGTTCACTCCCATTCATTTATGGCGAGGAGATGGGACTCGATGGCCAACATTTATGGCACCACCCGACACTAATCCTCGTTTCCTTCCCTCTCTGCGTGGCACCCCATCCGGGGGTTAGAGATCCTTATTAGCTAGAGCTTGACACCACTCTGAGATGTCTGAATCTTCAGAGTTGATTGCTTCCTAGTAAATATGTTCGGTCTCCTTTGTTACTCCTTCATTTTCCAGATAATCCGTTACCCTGTTGGCCTCTCTTTTCACATGAGAAGGTATGATGCTGAGGTTGGCTCTGAGGAGGCCCTTAAATTCCTCTAGCAGCCCGGATAGGCTCCAGTTGGATGAGATTTTTTGTGAATTTTCCCTGTGGAGGATTTTGGTGATTAGTTGGATGACAATTTGCGAGTCCCCCTCCACGATGAGCTAGTGGCTATGTCGAGCAATTGCTACTTGGAGACCTTTCAGAAGACCCATTAGCTCCACTACATTGTTTGTTGTTTCCCCCAAATACCCCGCTACCAGGACGAGGATCTCTCCTCTAGAGTTTCTGAGTGTTTCTCTGTAGCCAGCTGGTCCAGGGTTTCCTTTGGAAGCACCATCGAAATTATTTTTTATGAACTCTACAGGAGGAGGGGTCCAGGTGGTTGGGCTTCTATTTTGACGATTAGGTGTCTTGATCGTCAGTCTATTGATCAAGATGGGCTGCCATCTTTGGAGAATGCCTTGTTCTTCTGGGCTACAGTTTAGGTCCTCTCCAAAGTTGGTATTTTGGTATTGTGTCTGATGAGTTGGTTGGCCTGCATGGAGGGAGCATATTTCTGCCTCCAGATTTGCACCCATAAGGCATTTGGTGTTTTCAACCACCTCCACCACATTTTGGCTCCCATTACTTGATTGAGATTTCTCGGATCTTGGAGTCCCATACCTCCCATGCTTTTTGGTGTGCAGATCTTATCCCATCCTACTAGCACCCACTTCTTGTTAGGTTGAAGGCCTTGCCAAAGGAAGTTTCGCTGGAGATTCCTTATAGCTCTGATGATTTTCTTGGGGGCAGCTAGAGCAGTGAAAAGATAGGTGGGAAGGGTTTGAAGGACCAACTTGAGCAGGACCAATTTGGCCACAATGTTTAGCATTCAGAAGGTCCAGTTGTTCAGCCTGTTAGAGAGGGAAAGGAGGAGGTTGTCCCAGGATATGGATTTTGTTGACGCTCCTGTTAGAGGAATGCCTAGGTAGTTGGACGAAAGGGAGCTCTTAGGTATTCCTAGGAGTTTGGAGATATGAAGTTGGACCGCTACTGAACTATTAAAGAAGAAGAGTTTGGATTTGTCTAGATTAAGCGTCATGCCTGACGCTTCTGTGAAATCTGAAAGGATGGAGTTGAGCTTAATTGCCTCTCTTACTATTGGGGAGTTCATGAGTAGGGTGTCATCGACAAATTGGCTATGTGAGGGTGTCGGTTGGATATTGTGCAAAGGCAGGCCTTTGAGAGATCCTTCTTGGACCATTGTCTTAATGGAGCGTCCCAAGCCTTCCGCCATGAGTACGAACAAAAAGGGCGATAAGGGATCCCCTTGTCTGATGCCTCGAGAGGGTGAGAAGGGTCGGGAAGGGACTCCATTGATGAGGATGGAAAAGAAGGCCGAGGAGGTGAGGTTTAAGATCTAGTTCACCCAATGTTGATCAAAACCAAAAGAATTTAAAGTGGCCCGAATGTATTTCCAACTGGCTCTATCGAAAGCTTTTGAAAGATCAAGTTTTATTAGCATACCTGGAGTTTTTGTCGACTTGAGAGAATGGATGACCTCATGAGATAGAATAACGTTGTCCATGATTTGTGTTCCCTCTACATATCTTGCCTATTCTTTGGATATTATGAAGGGAAAAATTGGCTTGAGGTGATTTGCAACCACCTTTGTAATGATTTTGTAGATTACATTTCATAGAGCGATGGGCTTGAACTTCTTGGGATTTGTGACCCATTCTTCTTTTGTTATTAGGTTGAGAAAGGTGGCGTTGAGGGCCAGGAGGACTTGGCCTGAAGTCTGTGATTCCTCTACTACCTCCCAAACCTCTTTCCTTACTATGTCCCAACAATGATGGAAGAAGTCAGTGGTAAATCCATCTAGGCCTGGGGCCTTCGCTGGGGGCATATATTTTGTTGCTTGGTCCACCTCCTCCTGCATGATATGTTTCATTAAAGTTATGTTATGTTCTAGGGTCACCAATGAGGGTATGTGATTGGTTACTCGATTGATGGTTGCTTCCCTATCTACCCTGGTTTCTATTAGGAGGTCATGGTAGTACCTATTGAGCTATGTCTCTATTTGGGTATGTTCTCTAATCGGATTTCCCTATCCATCCTCCAGATGAGTGATTTTGTTGATGTGTTGGCAGTGTACCATGGTCCTATGGAAGAATTTTGTGTTCTTTTACCCCTCTTTGAGCCATTGTACTCTGGACTTCTGTCTCCATAAGATTTCCTCTTTCTTTTTCCTTTCTTCTAGTTGCGCTTGTAGCTTCTCTTCCTCTTTCATTAGTTCAGCAGTTCAAGTCCGTGAGATGAAATTTTTTTGTATCTCCATTAAGTTGTTCTCTATTTCCTGCATGCTTTGGAATATGTTTCCAAAGGTATTCTTATTCCAGTGCCTTAGCAATTGCTTGAAGTTTTTGAGTTGTTGTTGGAATTTGCACATACTTGTACCATGATCTATTTCCGCCTGAGCCCACCATGTTTTTGCAAGATGATGGAAGTCTGGGTGTGTGAGCCAGAATTTTTCAAACTGAAAGGGTTTATGTTTGGGTATTGCCTCTGTTTCTAGGTGGAAGGCTATTGGTCAATGGTCCGAGCTAGCTTTAGGGAATATGAGACTTTCCATACAAAGGTCCTTTTCAATTAGTTCTTCATCTATAAGGAAGCGGTCCAGATGACAGGCTACATGTTGGTTTCCTGATCTGCGGTTGGACCAAGTGAAAGTACCATTGTTGTTTTCTATATCTACTAACTTTAGATGTTCTATGAGGGTTTTGAACTTACCACTGTCTTGTTCCATCCTTTTGCTCCTGCCAGTTTTATCCTCCAGCAACAGGATCATGTTGAAGTCGCCTCCAATGATCCAGTTAGGTGTGGTCAACAAAGATTTGATAAGAACTAGCCTCTCCATGAATTTGTCTTTTTCCTGCTGACTTTGGGGTCCATATACGTTAGTGACGGTCCCCTCCTGATTCGAACCAATGACCTCAAAGTGCCATGTTAAGGAGCCTATTGTGGAGAACGATTTGTTGAGAGTAGTGGTGTTCGGGTTCCATAATATAGCTAGACCCCCTGAGGCCCCTGAGGAGTCTATTTGAGCAAAGTAACATCCCCTCCAAATCCACTAGAAGATGATTTTAACTTCTGCCCCTGCACATTTTGTTTCCTGTATCATTAGGATATCTGGGTTTTTTGTCTTTGTGTAGTCTCAGAGGATCCTTTGTTTGGACCTTTCGTAGAGTCCTCTAATGTTCCAGGTGATGATCTTCATCATAATGAGGGTGGTGCTGGGTGGAGGTATCCCTCCGAGAGCTTATGGATCTGTCCTGAGTTGATCATAAGATTGCCCACCTCCTTGATTAGTTGATGCACTGTTTTGCATCCCCTTCTTTTGTTCTCTTGTGGTATCTTTTTTTAGCCTGAGCCTGGGTCTGTTACTATGCCCAAGCGTGTCATGGATCCTACAGTTGAGTCGAGAAAAACCTTGTGTACCTTTCAGAGTTGCTCTTCAGGGAGGCCTTGTAGATTCTTTTGGTTGAGGGCTTCCTCAAG
Source organism: Picea sitchensis (assembly GCA_010110895.2). Taxonomy (NCBI): domain Eukaryota; kingdom Viridiplantae; phylum Streptophyta; class Pinopsida; order Pinales; family Pinaceae; genus Picea; species Picea sitchensis. Next base: position 36,254 of record SNQJ01S0060506.1, read on the forward strand.
TTTTTCTAGGTCAATTCCTGATAGATCTCGATCATCCACCTACATTAAGAAGTCACTATCTCTGTCTCCTTTCTCTTCTGGGTATGTTTCTCGATTGGTGCCAGAGGAGGAAGGGGATTGGTTCTGTCCTTTGCTTTGTTGTGGATCTTTGTGTGGATCTTGGATTTCTGCATCTTCTGGTAGCTGGTTCAATATCTCATATGAGTTTTTGGTCGAGAGCTTGGGCTTGGGGTCTAGGATTTACTTCCTGGTGGGGTTTTTGTTTCTAGCCATGACAGTGGTGAAGCCATATTTTTGTGTGGTATCGCTGGCTTTGGTGTCTTTCTTATTCAGAGGGCAGTCTCTGAACAGGTGGCCATGTTCATGACATTTTCTACAGCGGAAAGGGATATGTTCGTAGTCCAGTGTTTGTTGCCAATCTTCATCCTGATATTCCAGAGTTACCGCCCCTAGTAGAGACTTAGATATATTCATATAAACACATATTCTGGCATATGAACTATATTTCCTTTGCTTTGTGGCTTCTGAAGCTTTGACATAGTGACCCATTGTGTTTCCTATTCCCATGAGAATCTCCTCCAGCCAAAATTCTTGCGGCAAGGAATAAAGGCGGATCCAGACTAGTGCCATTGTAAAGTCCTCCTTGTCTGGATTGAAGTGTTATGGCCAGAATTTTAGGAATAACCCTGTTGAGTTGTAGAAGTATGGGTCATTCTCAAAGATTCGGTCTCCGTCTTCTAGGTTGTACAAGATAATTGTGAAGAAGCCTTTGGAGCTGAGTTGAACCTCATAATCACCTTTGGTGTTCCACCAATGCTTAATCCATCGGTTTAGGTCCCGTTTGGATGGCCACAGTCCTAGAAATTTGCCAATGAGGGCATGCTCTTGCATGAACTGGGTGTGTTCACCCACTCGTGTTGAGCTTATTAGGTATCGTGTGGGTTTTTCCATTTGTGGGATGCATTTGCCAGGCTCCCACCCTCGAGGTGATTTTGGATGAGACGTGCTGGCTTCCATCTCCATTTCCTTGCTGAGTCATTGTTCTCTGGAAAGGATATGTTCACGCATCTGTGGTGGTGGCTTGAAAGATGGTCATTTTTCTCATTTTCCTGATCGATCGTTGGTCGTAATGTTGTTGTACGAGGGGGGTTTCCCCCCTTCTTCTGTGTTCATCCTGATGTATCAGACTGAAAGATTGTCGATGCCTGATATTGTCAGGTGGTTTGCTACGGAGTGAGTTGGTTTGGTCATGCAGCGAGTCGCGTTGAGCTTGGAGCTAGGGTTTTCCAGAGCCATGACCGTCCATTATTTTAATATATTTATTAATAATACTTTAATTATTTATTAATTTATATATACTTTATATTTGTATTTTTTAATTAGTAAATATTTTAATTATTAATATATTAATGTATTTTTTTAATTAATTAAAACAATAATACATTACATAAAATATTAATGTTTTAATATTTTAATTTATAAAGTGCATTAATCTTTTAATAATTCCATACATTTAAAAGTTAACAGATTAATGTATTAAATATTTTATACATTCATTTATATATCATTAATATATTATTTAAATAACACGTTAATATATTATATTATAGGAACATTAATATGTTTATGCTATAATGTATTATAAATGTTTCTTTTATTTTATTCATGAATTATTAATGATGTATTATAAATGTTTTTACTTTATTCATGCATTATTAATACTTTATTAATGTTATGTATTATTGTATTTTTATTATTTTAGTAATGCATTTATTTTGTTATTACTTTCTTATTATTACACATAATACCTTATTATTATTATTATTATTGTAAGTGAGTGTGAGTTGTAGGAACCTTAATTATTTAAACCCTAAAATTTTCGTATAATTAAACATAAATTTCTTTCAATACATAATATTTCATTAATCATCGTAAAAGCATGTAATAATCAGCAAAAAAAAATTAAATTTAACCTCGGCATGAAATAGATTACATATTCATCCACCTAACTTAGTAATTTCATAAATAAATTACCTGGTTCTGATGCTAAATCTCGCTGCTCCATTGGTCCAATGCTGAAGTTGAAACTGTGTCAAACACATGTTCCCTCAGATTAAATTTTAAGGGTATCAAGGAGAAGATACGTGGTCTCCTACTCAAGGCATCTGCGACCACATTTTCCTTTCCCTTGATGTACGAAATACCAAAATCCTACTCACTCATAAACTCACTCCTTCGCCTTTGCCTGGCATTCAAATCTCTTTGAGTGAAGAGATGTTTTAAACTTTGATGGTTCATTTTAAGCTCAAAGTTTCGCCCAACAAGATAGTGCCTCCAAAGTTTCAGAGCTAGCATTACAGCTGCCAACTCTAAATCATGAGTCACGT
>SNQJ01S0060508.1:10449-20503 GCA_010110895.2 Picea sitchensis
TGCTATGGTATACTAGCTATTTATACATGATTGATTTGATGTGGAGCATGAGCAAGATATTGGAGAGCTTGGATGTATTTTGACTGGTTGTGGGTCAGTTTGGACAGTGGAAGACAGAAGAGAAAGTGATTGCAGGTTGTAGATGATCTGAGCATGTGAAGCAAATAAAAGCCCTAGTTTCTCAAGAGCATACACTTGTTACATTATACACTGGCCGCGTTCACACGCAGGTTGTAGTGAGCCAGGGCGCGTGCACATGCGGGCTGCACTACTGACAGGTTGCGTACCTGTTGACATATTGATATCTGTTGAGGATTGTTGCCTCATCTCAGTTGGTGCTGAGAATGTAAGCTGAGTCTTGCATATAGAGTTGGTGCTCTTGTAGAGTTGTACTCTATTCAGTTGTTGCTGATAAACCCAAGGATTGTAGTTCGTAATAAAAAGAAAATTGTACATACATCTTGTGTTCTTTGTGTTCATTGTGATGATGACTTGTTGATGATATATTGTTCATATGTGCTCACATCTAACAAGTTATAAATGACAACAATGGGTAATGAATAAATGTTGAATGCTAATTGATGAGTTTTGTGCAAGAGGGAAGTTTTGGGAAAAAGAACCCCACACTCATTCACCCCCCCTCTAAGTGTGTTAGGTGTGTCCAATAGGGGGAGCATATTTATGTTGATTAGAATTAGTCTTTATATTTCTTTCTTCCTTTTTGAAAGAGTTCTGAAGTGCAGCTGCATAACATTTTGGGTTTTTGTCAGTTTCCTGAGATGTAGAGTTAGATCCTTTGTTATAATTCTTTTGATCATAACCCATTCCTAATTTATTGCTTGATGATCTTTGAATGTTAAGAATATCATCCAATATTCTTGAAATGTTTTCAAATCTCAATTGGTTGTTTCCTTTCTCAAGTTCTATTTTTAGAAAAACAATTTCAACCTCTAGCTCTTCATAGTCTAATTGCTTTTCATTGAGTTGTTTACTTATGGCCTTTTCAATTATTTTGGCTTCTTGGAGTTGAGTCTTCAATTCAATAATTATTTTCTCTTATTTCTTGATGGTTATTGAAACTTCCTTTTCTCTTGATTTTTTTTTTCTTCATATTCTAATAGTTGTTCTCTTAATGATTTGTTCTTCTTTTTATATTTTCTTAGTTCTTCAAGAGCACTAATAAGTTCTCCTTCAAGGTATACTTCTCCTTCAAGTTTATAATTTTCTTCATTATCATCATCAACATTATTTTGAGTTTCTATGCCCATAAATAAAAGTTCTGTCTCGTCATCTTCACTCATGTCATATGAACTATTGTCTTCTTTGGAGTAGAAGTTTTTATTCTTGTAGAATTTCTTCTTGTTTCTAGTTTTTCTCTTTTTATTTTCTTTATGATTTTTAGTTTCTTCATCATCACTCTCTTCTTGCTTTGGATAGGGACATTTGGAGGAAAAATTTCCAACTTTTCCACAGTTAAAACATTTTAGGGGTAACTTCCCTTTGTATTTCCCAAACCCTTTCTTGAGTTTCCTTATAAAGTTAGCCTTTTTTTCATCAAATATGTCTGAGTGATTTTCATTTGGCACATGCTCATGGTTCTTTGTTTCTTTTTATGCTTTGAAATTTGTTTCCCTTTTTGATGACTTTTCTTGCCTGATTCTCATCTCATAGGCTATAAGAATCCCATGAAGTTCATCCATTGTAAGTTTGTCAAGGTCTTCTCGATATTCCAAGGTAGATACCTTGGCATCATATCTCATTGGTAATGATCTCATCACCTTTTGGACAATAATTTTGTCTTTTATCTCTTCTCCCAATGCTTCGATTGAATTGACTATTTCATCCACTCATTGAAAATGTTCTGTAATGTTTTCTTCCTCTTTCATCTTCACAATCTCAAACTCACCTCTCTATGTTTGAATTTTTTCTTGCTTAACTTTTTCATCTTCTTCATAGATGACTTCAAGTTTGTCCCAAATTTATTTTGTTGATTTACAATGCATCACTTTTACAAATATGGGGTTTTCTAATCCACCCAGAATTGCATTAACAACCCTTGAATTATCATTGCAGAGTTTATTTGCAACAACATTTGAAGGTGCAGTAGTTGGTGTAGTGTAACCATTTACCATAGATAACCAAACATCGCATCCAAGAGCCATCAGATTACTTTTCATCCTTATACTCCAAAATGCATAATCATTTCCTTTGAACAATGGTGCTATGTTGGAGGACATTCTTTCTTGTTGATCCATTGGATTTCTTAGAATCTGACTTAAAGTGGTTAGATTGTGGTGAAGGAAACTGCTCTGATACTAATTCTTGGAATGTTGTTCAATACTAAGTGGNNNGAATCAGTATTGATTCTTTTTCTCAAATTAAATTAATTCTTTATTAATTTATAACAATTTATCAACAAGAATGTACAAAACTTTAAATTTTAAATGAACAATCATAAAAATTATTTTTCATTTACAAGTTATAGTTTTGTAAGAGACACCAATATCTCTTCTTTTGAGCACCAACTCAAGGAGACACCAATTCCCTGTTTTCCAAGAACCAACTTGAGGAAGCACCAATTCCCTGTATATCGGGCTCCAACCTGTAGAGGAATCTAATCCTCTTGTTTCCAAGCACCAACTCCCTGTTTCAGGATTCAACCTATAGAGGACTTCAATCCCCCCTTGCACCTCCTTTCCACCCTCAATTCATGTGAATGTTTCAAGTTCTTCCTTGGAATCTGTTTGTGTTTTGATCTTTTGAATTAGACGACAAATACCTCTTCCTTTAATCATATCTTTCTATTTAAATAATCTTCCAATAGGTGTATGAATTTGAACCATTGTATCCTTTTGATAATGAACTATGGCACATTTTCATTTATTCAATAATAATGTTGTTCTAATAACAAATTTCTTCCTTTATTATTATTATTTTTAAGTAATGAGGTGGCCTTGGTTAGGCTAAGTCCCGCGAATAAGTAGTTTCCCTTTTAAAGGTCCTTACTTTATGATACCATGAGCTACAAACTCAATCTAGCAGCTTCGTCACAAGTTAACTTAACTACGCAATCAAGCTTTACTACTCCCCACGAGACCTCCAGATAAACTATGGTCTAATTGGATCTTTTAACACCCTCGTAGCCCTGACACTAATTTATTTACTCCATAGGATCAACGTTTGTGACCAACGCCTTATTAACATGTATGGGATTACCACTTACCACTCGTGGTATCCTCTTAGTGGCACGGGTGATCAAATAATGGTTTTAGAAACCTGCTATCGAGGTATATGTGTTCACAAGTTGCTACCACATGTCTATCATGGTGATTTACAAACCACCTACATGAATGTCGACCTTCACATTAACCTCTTCTCACTTTGGTGATGCGCACTACATCTCCACTATAGATCTATCGTCCCAATGAATGGATAGATATGAACCTCCCACGATCTTTATTGCACCTTGATCCGACGATTGGATTTTAATCAAGCGTTGAGTGGATGGTCCTCACTTTCCTATGCGCTTTAGATAGATCCACAGTTTGGATTTAATCAACTGTTGAGTGGACGGTCCTCATTCATTTCAAACATGGACTTTACTTATAATTATTTTATTCGGGGGGTTCGTGGAATCACATGTATTCTCGGGTGTCATCAAAATGTACGCCCAACTTCTGCTACCTCCAAAATGAACCTATACTTAGAAATATTTAAGTGATTCTTCTCGGGTCCATGGACTCACAGACTCACATGTCTTCTCAAATGTCATCAAAATGCACACCCAACTTCCGCTACCTCCAAAATGAACCTATACTTAGAAATTTTTAAGTGATTCTTTATATGAGTTCGACCAATAGAATATGATACTTAGCCATTTTTTGGGGTGCACAACGGACTAGCGGAAAAATATCCGATTTGTCGGATCGTGGTTCTATTTTGATCCAACGATCGTTGATTAATCAACCTCGTTCTCCGCCATTCACCGTTGATTCCTCCGTCCGATCATGCTCTTATTTTGATACAATGATCAACATTGTTTTTTGTTCTTTACTGTCAATTCTTGCAACTTTCACACTTATAATGATCAGAGCATCGATCATTATAATAAATGGAGAATTTAGAATCCTGAGTAGATTTGGAACATGTTCCTTTTGATCTTTGTTCATATAGAATTACTGTATTTTATTTTGAGCACCATATTTTTATCTTTTTTTTTTTCATTTCTATGGGACAAATTCATCCTTGTATGTCTCAGAATCAAAAACCATCTTCTTAGTCTTCTGATTACTCCATCTGCTTCATCAGAGTTAATGCTCTTGCAAAGCTCTCTTGCAACTGGTATAGCAGGGTACTTTAACAAAGTTATAGTCTGAATGGACTTCTTTGGATGATAAACCCATATTAACCCTTGTTGACATCAATGACAACATAACACCATGCCCAACAATGGCATCCAGTCTATGGGATTCTTGCCCCAATGAAGGTCCAAACTAGGCTTGTTCATTCCAAGACATCCACCAAGCAAGGTCTTGGAAAGACAATTGAGTGCGCCCTCCAAGGGTCTCAAGTCAAATGCATCATGACAAGTAAAATCACATTTAATACAAGAGCCACCTAAACATGTGCATCAAAACTACCTTTTCAAATTAAACAAGTGCTCAAAGACCCTATGCAACTTGCAAAGATTAGGTATGGGAGGGTTGTCATGGTGACCTATTGGGTGAGTCATTCCTCAAGTCAAAAAGTGTTTCCTAGGTAGAACCTCTCTAATTCATGCAAAGAAGGTGAAATGGATGGGGTAAAACATTTGGGCATGGGGTTCATGACATACAAGGGTTCGTATCGTCTCATTTATGGGTGCCTTTGTAAAGGGTGTGTTGCACCTTCATTTTCAATGCAACCTTTTTCCACGCTCATTTATTGCCATTAATTAGTTAATTTTTTTTCAGGTTGAAGCCAAAGTGGGACTTTTACCTAAGCATGAAAAAAAATTCCCACCTCGACTCTACCCCAGTCACACTGTGCTTCCCCAAGTTGAAGACAATGTGTGGGACTTCTACCTAAGTATGAAAAGCATTGCTCTACCTTGGCTAGAATTTTTAGATTATTATTTAATTTATGGGTCCCATTAGTTTCTTATTAGATACATTTCATTGTCCTCGGGATCCCTGGGCGAACATCTAGAAGGTTTATGATTGGATTTGATATTTTGTCAACTACAAGCCTCTGGACCTTCAACCCCTTCTTCCCGTGAAATGTGTTACAATCCCTTCTTGGGTTAGTACACCCAAAAATCCCAAAATATGAGGAGACAAAAATGATGAATTGTGGAAAATTATAAGATGATGGAGAATGGTATGATGGCCCACAAAGGAGACCTCCCAGTAGCAAAACTTTTCCCAAGGGTGACCACTTACAAGGGTGCAATGTCAACCACCAAGATGAAACAAGGCAAAGAGTATAATTTCCAAGAAGACATTTTATAATCAAGAGCAAATTTTAATGCAACACATTCAAATGCCTCAAGTAATAAAGTGACACTTACCACAATACCTGAATTGTACCTTATGGAGCAAGGGCCATTGTATTCCAAAAACAAGTTGATGTGATGAATGCCATCATGATGAATCAGAGAAGTATCATGGTGAAGCAGGTATCCAAATGTGCAAGTGGACATCACAAGTCAATCCATCCCTCAACACTCCATGTTTGCAACCTAAGGGCCTTGAGACATCATCTCCTAAGTTATCCCTAGAAATGGGGGATAACAAGCATTATGGTTTGCTCAATTCCAAGCAGGAAAGACGAGAGGCAAATGTCATGTTGGGATATAGATTTTCATGAGCCAATTTATAAGACAATATCCCTTGAGTCTAGTTATAAATCATATCATCATGGCATCAATTACATGGCCTTATGCATGTAAGCAATATTTGGACCATGAATTTCCATTTGAGAATGCTATAATATGTGAGGGGGTACAACTAAGACTCAAATCAAAATATTTTTCCTTTACTCACAATATGTATTTTGATGAGCAAATGGAGAGAATAAAATAAGAGTTGGTTGAGGCATAGAGATTACTAAAGAAAGAAGAGGAGGAAAAGAAAAGAGCTAAAGAAGAAAGATTAAAACAAGAAGAAGAATGGGGAATGAAAGTTGAGTAGGAAAAAACAAGGAAAGATCACAAGTAGAAGTTGATAAGATAAAGCCAAGAAAGAGAAAGAGCAAAAAACACAAGTTGAAGTTGAGAGACTAAGAAAGGAGAAGGAATATAAATTAAAGGAAGAAGTTGAAAAAATTGAAAAAAAAAGACTTGAAGAAGAGAAAAAGGCAAAGTTAGAAAAAGAATATAGAAATGAAGAAGAGTGAGATAATATTGAACAGGAAAAAAAATTAGAATTAGAAAATTATCAAGGAGCTACCACAAAAAGTATAGAGAACAACCAAGAGCAACGATATGTTAATCAAACCCCATAGAATATAACAAAATAGACCAAGCCACCTTCAAGTAACTTTATTGACTTAACTATGGAGGATTTGGTGATCCCTAAATCAAGTATGGACAAAGGAAAATAAATTAAGGATACAATTGCTAAAATGGAATAGGTGGCCACACCATGTAGTTTGGACAATATCATATTTTGGGGTGATCAAAGTATTCAAGACCCTATGGAAGATATTGTTGAATTGGAACTCATAGCTTATGAAAAAACAAGGCGAGTTATTATTAAGAAAACCCATAAAAAAAAAAAAAATCAGTCTTGATAATACAATCCTTTGTACCACTAAGGAAATTGTACTTGATACCAAAAGGGCTAGATTCATTGATCTGCTTTCTATAGGCCTAGCTATTTCACATTCCATAATCAATAAAGCTAGATCTAAATCTGCTGGCATTCATAATATAGAAAATAAAATTTATTTGTTGTAAAATCAAGTAGAATATTGTAAGACAACACATGGGTTGGTATCTATTTTTGTAGAGCAAGTTCTAGAAGAAGATTAGGTTAATACACAAATAAAGAGAGACTTCTACTCCAAAGCCTTCAAACTATAGGAATTAAGTTCATAGTTTTTTATTTTGTACAAAGAGAATCTAATATGGAAAGAACAACATGGAAAGACATTAGATCAAATAGATTTCATCAAATAGATAGAGAAGAGAAGAGGACATGAATATCATCAAATAACATTGCTAACTAAATCCAAATTGTATGAAATTGAATATGATACGAGATATTGGGGCATAAATTCTCATGAAGCCCAAAACAAGTAGAGGATTAGCAGATATCATGTATTACAATTTGGGACTTCTGTGAAGACACAAATACTCGGTGCAAAATACCCTCACTTGGTCCTCTTGAAAGTTCTACCCAACAAATTAGGTGATGTAGAAATTTAAAGACATGATAAAACAACATGAAGAAAAAATCCAAACTATATTATCTCTTGACAAGGGGCATCTCCAAAGATTTCTCATGAATGACATTGGAAAGGCAACTCCATTAACGTGGTCTTTTCTAAAAATAGAAAAATACATAAAATATGTAATAGAGAGTTACATATTTTAAAATCCCCTTGAAAACAACATGTTTTCCCACATAGTGACTTGTATAATGTACTTTTTGAAAAGTGGGAAAAATACGACAAGGAAATAGTTAAAGAATCAACACCTAGTTCACCTAAAGGTGTTTTCTTTCTTGCACACATCCTTCTTAATGGTGGGGGGGTTGATGACCTAGGGTTCATCCATAGCTACACCTAGTTCACCTAAAGGTGTTTTCTTTCTTGCACACATCCTTCTTAATGGTGGGGGGTTGATGAGGACCTGTGGGTTCATCAAGAGTTTACCAACAAAACCCAAAGGCGTCGTATTACATATCAATCCTTAGCCAATATTGAAGAAGGTCTCACCCTAGATTCCATGAGAATCACAGAGACCATTTGATCTTGTGTTAGTGATGTAGGGTTAATTACACATGGAATCCATTCACATTAACATCCATACATTCCTTTGCAATATGTTTAAAGACTAACTACATGTAACAACAACACATACATTCATCAGACACATAATCAACCCATCAAAGAACAAGAATCGTTGCAGCTTTTATTATATTCATTCAACTAGTCACATACATATATCAAGAGACCGATTGAGTATCAAAAACAACACTCTGCACTCTCATACATTCTCACAGTAGTTCACTACATGGCACCATGCGATTTCTATTAGAATATGCATGTATTACAAAACTAGACTCACAACCAGACTCTTTACAAAACATAGCCAAACTCTTCTCTCAACCGAGAGCTCATAGCTAACCCAAAAACATCAACCACAACAGCAATGATCTCAACAAAAATAATCAAAAAACTGAGTAATCCACCCCTTCTCTGTCATCGTTTCTCCCTTTTATTTCCTTCTCTACTCTAGCATTATATCACTTTCATTTCTACTCCACTCGCTCTACTGACTGCCATTCCCATGCACTTTTTCCACCTGCATGCAAACCACATAACCTGTTTGGAGTTGTGGCAGCCTTAACTACCTCTTCAGATCAATCCTTAATATCTCCATGATCTATCGTGATGGATAAAGTAATCATTCAAGATTATTTCCTTAATATTCTTTTCTTGATTATGGCATGCATGCAGTATCTTCTTGATTTATGGCATGCATAGTAGAACTCGGCCTGGTGCGCACACCAAATGTCATCCATGGCGTAACTATTGGTGTGAAAGAAACTATAACATGTGCACAAATATGTTTGTGCACGCACACAATCCTTATCCCAAAACTTTGGGTGCCAACAGGCCACCACAACTATTATTTGGCTTGGCCTTGAGCCAATGGCCTCATGGAGTAACTGATGCAATGGAAGGAACCATCTTCATGAGTTCCTAAAGGAACTCCTTGAATCGATTGTCAGATTCATTAAGGGTGTCATGAAGTTCCTAGGTAAGTTGAATGACCTCATATGCATCTGTCTTCATAACCTAAAGAGATGCCAGGTCCATCATCTCCATATTTTTTTATCATAAGGGCAGTGGCAAGCTGTGCTGCCATCATCTGAGTACAAAATATTAGGGCCTTATAAACTGCATCAATGGATAAATATAAAATGGTTTTTTTCTCTACCCATGCTTCAATAATCTCCTTAATCTTGGTCGTGATGGTTTTCGTCGTAGCTTGGCACTCACCTAGAGGTAGAGAATCCAAATTTCTCTTTTGTTGGGTGACCTCAACTTCTGCCACATGAACAATATCATCAATACAACTCAGTTCGGGGGGGATTTTGTAGATGGTTCCACAAGGTGAAAATGTGTTCGACCACTTCTGAAAAATCTTTCAATCTATTATAGTCGTCCCATATGGTTGCTCGGGCAATTTCAATCTTCTTCGACAACACCATATCCTCCCGCNCAGTTCGGGGGGGATTTTGTAGATGGTTCCACAAGGTGAAAATGTGTTCGACCACTTCTGAAAAATCTTTCAATCTATTATAGTCGTCCCATATGGTTGCTCGGGCAATTTCAATCTTCTTCGACAACACCATATCCTCCCGCGTTGTTTGTTGAAGCCACGTTCAGAGTGTTGTATTATGTGATTCCAACGCTTGAAAACACTCGGTGACCGCTTTGAGTTTCTGTGGTACTGGGATATTTGGTTGTGCCTGTTCAGGAGGTCAAACTCATGAATATACTTCTTCCGCTGCAATGAATAGTTCGGTGCTACTGGCTAAAGTAACCTCATGTTGGGACTTGGTATCCTTGTGCATGGTGACTGCAACAAGATGCAGTGTCTGGAGATCATGTCGGGTAGATAAAATCTCTTGGTGTGCAAGTATTTCTTGCTGCAACTGGGACTTGGTATCTGCATGACTTGTAAATTCCTAGTCAAATTGAAGGTGCAGTTGGTTATGAGCTCTTATGAGAGTTTGGTTCCTCTCCCTGAGCTTGTGGAGTATGGTAGTAAATAAATCATGTAGATCGATAACAGGGACCCGTGTAAGAACAATCTTTGTCTTAGTTGATTCAACTAGGA
>SNQJ01S0060508.1:21803-35466 GCA_010110895.2 Picea sitchensis
CCCATTAGAACCTATTGAATATCATTGAATATCTATTTTGTGAAAGGTTATTTTGGCAGGTATTATTGATAGATCAAATTTGCGACAGAAAAATAGTGATAGAAAAAGTGTAGTAGAAAAATCGTTGTAGAAAAAGTGCGACAGAAAAATCGCGGCAGGAAAATCGCGATAGAAAAATTTTGGCAGAAAAAGTGCAGTAGAAAAAGTGCGGTAGAAAATTCGCGGCAGAAAAATCACGGCAATAAAACCGTGGAAACAACATGGTTTGGGTCTATTTATGAGAGATATGGAACATCTTGTTTGAGGTATGTTTTGTGAGCTAGGGTTTAGCTCTTGAGATGGTATTGGATGTTCAGTATTGCTGCATATATCATATTTGTTGAGGGATACAGTTCATATTTTGTTGTTGGTATTTGGCATATGGATATTGGTCTTTTGGTTGTGATGTGTTACTGAAGTTGTTGGTTTATCTTGAGGCTACATAACAGTGAGGTGGTGGCACGTGGTTTGATGTAAGGGTTTATGGTATTTAGTTTATGGATAGAGTGATGAATTTTTAGATAACTTTTGATGGTTATATTGGTGTATGTCTTCAGTATATGGTCGGGGTACATGTTGGGTACATGGTTGGCACAAGTAGTTGATGAGGTTTCACATACATGAGGTGTATAGTTGATGATGTTGGTACATCTTGATGAATCATAGTTGATGTGTAGTTGATGCATGATTGGTACATATTTGGTACATGGTTGGAGGCACTTGTTAGTAGTATTGTTGACACATCGTTTATGGATGATGTAGTATACTTGTCTTGGTATATTATTAGAAGCACATATTGATCTTGGTGATGATTATGAGTTGTTGTGATTTGTTGATGCACATCTTAGTGATATTTTTCATATGGTTGAGAGTTGTCTTGGTGATTGAACTTGGTGAGTAGATATGATGTGGTTGATAAGATTGATGAGACAGGTTGTTGTGATAGGTTGTTTGGACATGTTGTTGTGACATGTTATTTATACAAGTTTGGTGCATGGTTGACACACTTTTTGATGGTACCAGTTGAGGTACAGGTTGATGCATGGTACATGTTGGTTCAGGTTATTGGTACAGGTTGTTACATGTTGTTTGGTGCATGTTGATTGGTATAGGCTGTTACAGGTTATTGGTACAAGTTGACAATGAGAGTGGTTGATTCATTGACAATGATAGGTTGTCTACATTTGGCATCTATATTTCAGGGTGGTTGGACGGGGCAAGGATAGGTGGTTGTATCCATCTTCTGGTTGTAATCAGAGAACATAGGGGGTTGTAGCCTCCTTCTGATTGTAGCCAAAAAATTGGGGAGTTGGAGCTTCCCTAAGATTGTAGCCTGAAAATATAGGGGGTCGGAGCCTCCTTCCAGTTGGAGCTGGATAATTGGAAGTTGGTACTTCCTTGAATGTAATTCTCGACATATAAGAAAAGCATTATGTGGTTTTCTCTTCCATTGGGTTTCCACGTAAATATTGGTGTACTATGTATTATGTGGATGTGTTTGTTATTGTTTATTATGCATTGATGAATGTTAATGCTTATGATACAGTAAGATATTGATAATGAATATATGAACATGGTTGAATAAGTAAAAGAATATACTTTGTGGTTTAAAGGATTAATAATTGGTATAATTGCTCATTACTGATTCGCCCCCACTCTTAGTAATCCAACAAATGTAGTGTCTGGAGATCCTGTCGGGTAGATTTAATCTCTTGGTGTGCATGTATTTCTTGCTACAACTGGGACTTGACATCCACATGAATTGTGAATTCCTAGTCAAATTGAAGCTGCAATTGGTTATGCGCTCAAGTGAGATTTTGGTTCCTCTCCCTGAGCTTGTGGAGTATGGTAGTAACAAAATCATGTAGATCAACAATAGGGACCTGCGTAAGATCAAGATCTGTCTTAGTTGAGTCAACTAGGACCACAACTAGCAGGATGACACTCAAATATCTTCTATGGCTCGTTCCTGGAGCCTTAGTAGGCAGTGGATCCTGAGGAGGAGACTTCGATGGTGAGGGTAAAGCCAACTGTTGACATAGGGAGTCAAACTTCCCCGCCATATAGTTTTGGAAAGTTTTATGTCAGGATAGCTGAGTGTGAAACTCCTTGATTACTTTGTTACCTATCGGCTAGCCTACAGTGTTGGAGATCCAACATCTGATTGCTTCATGGTATTTGTTCATCGGTGCTTCCTCGAACCCTAACTAGGGCAGACATTCACATGGGTAGAAGGCGTTGCAACTTCTTCTTCGATCTGAGTGGTAAGTGGTGAGGGTGTACGACCTTCCTCTGTGCTGGGGTCCAGGTTGATAGGGGCTGGGCCCTGACCTTTGGAAGACCGTTTTCGTTTCCTGACCCCATCTTCCTCTACTTCAAACCCTTCCGTGATCAACATTTTCTCCTCTGAATTCAGTGATTCCCGGTCCTTGGAACCAAATTTTTGTGTCTTGGATCCAACAAATTTGTCTAGACGTCTCCGTTCCTGTGACTCCTTGGTTGTTACCTCAAACTGGGTTTGTACTTCAGAAAATGGAGGCTAGTATTCGATCAACCACTCTACGACCCCCTTTAGTATATCCTTTTTGGTAATGCAGAAGGGGATCTTGGCCTCGGCCTTGTCATTGGTTGTGTGAGGATAAATGAAAACGTTATGAATATCGCATGTAAAATCAAATCAATTTGCATACCTTGTTAGAATCCCCTTTGGGATGTGAACCCTTGCCTCAGATGCAATGATCAACTTTGTGAACCATCTCTAGAACACTTTGTCACTTTCAGTTCTGCTCCACTGGCTCTGCTGACTGCGAGTCCCACATGCTTATGCTACATGCATGCAGTCCACATAGCCTCTTTGGAGTCATGGAAGTCTTAAATACCTTTCCAAGTCATCCCTTAACTGCTCAATGATCTCTCATGCTGCTCGAAGTAATCATTCGGGAAGATTTCCCGAAGATTCTTTTCTTGATTCTAGAATGCTTGTGGTATCTTCTTGATTTATGGAACACATAGTTGAACTCAGACTAGCATGCGCACCTCATGCCATACATTGTGCAACTGTTGGTGGGCATGCAAAACTTTAGCGTGCATACAACTATATTTGTGCACACACACAATCATTATCTCAAATCTTTGGGTGCCAACATAGGGTTGATTTTTGTGATTATTATAAACAAGTTCTTAAAATTACAAATAATAGAATTCAAGGAGTTGTATGCTTTGTGATTTTCAATCTATGACTTGTGAAGTAGTATTGTATTGGAACTATTTCTCATACTTTGATTAATGAAGAAGCCATTTGTTTGTCCACGACAATTTTACTTGAGAAGAATAATTGATGCAAATATGAATGTTATGGATTGATATACATTTGAAATCTTTGCATGGATGTACGATAGAGAATTTTTTATAGCATTTCAAGCTATCTTGGAGTAATCTTTAAATTTCTTTCATTTATTGTTTTTAGTAAAATGTTTAAAGCATTTTTTGTGTTTAGTTAGATTTTATTTTTCTAGAAAGTTCTTTTGTTACATCAAATATTTCTTGTAGAACTGTTTTTGGGATTAAATGATTCACAATTATCTTTCCTTTTATGTGATGAAAGCTAACTTTTTGAAGAATATTTCATTTTTCTTTTAGTAAACAATAGTTTTACTTTCTAGTTCGTTAATCTCCAAAATTATTTAAAAAGAAAACACTCATTAAATCTCATCAAAAAGTTGTTGGACCATTAATCCGAAGGGTTATTCTATTCCAAACATGGGAGAGTCTAATTGGACCTCTCCACTTGGATTAACCCCTAGTGTTGATACTTGGGCATTCATCCTCATCAATAGGTATGGATGAGAATTCTAGTATATGACAATAGATATATACATTTAACTGACAATCGACTTTGAGTGTTGGAGTTCAAATAAGTAGAGCCTATTATTACTTGTTAATAAATAGTAGTTGAGAATATTTGCACAATAGAGTTATGCTTTGTTTTCGCATTAGAAAATTTAGAGAGTTGTGAATGCATCTTCATAAAACACAGTGCTCTTGGAATTGACACTGCAAAGAAAATGGATTCATATCCAATTGATGGGAAACGATCTAGCCACCATAAGCAAGTAACCAAGTATTTTAATCCATCTTATAAACAAAGGTTTCCATTCATGCACTAGGAGAAAAACTCGACATTGACAATTGATTGTTGAGATTGCAGAGAATTACAATTTTATTTTTGTAGAAGTATATATGTCGATAGTCTGGTGGGTAGCTCGAGTGGTTGAGCACTGTGAATTATAAGCAGGAGGTCATGGGGTCAAGTCCCCAGGTTTCCTTCCTCTATAGATATTATTGGGCCTCACTTGATGTCCCTGCTAGGTTAGGTTGCCAAAATGCAACAGGTCGGTTTACCTCCTATACCATCCTCGAAATGAGGGGAAGTACCTAAAGGTTTTCCTAGGATGTGCATTCCACCGGAAAAAAGAAGAATAAGAAGAATTATGTATGTTGATGAGATCCATAGGCCTACCATTTATGGATTATTAAGTCACAAGGGGATTGGTTTGGAGCTTAATTGGTGTTGCCCCTAGTTTTATTAGGTTTTGATATTGGTTTTTCCCTTTCTCTTGGTGATGATTGTTGTCCTTATTACCCTTTACCCCTTTTATGAGGGTTTCCCCTAGTGTTATTATGGTTATAATATTGGTTTCACCCTTTCCCTTGGTGATGATTGTTTTCCTTCTTACCCTTACTCTAGTTGTGAGGGTTTTGATTGGTATGGTTGGAGAATTCTATAAAATATAACAAGGTTGGGAGGAAGGGTTGATCAATTTGATATGAGAGGATGGAAAGGGGGGAGGTGGTGGGTACTAGCCTTATGGATGAACATAAAAGGGAGAAATTAGGATTTTGAGGGGGAGAACCACCATAAGAGTGTTGGGCTCATATGAATTGGTAGGGTTGCAACAATAGTTATAACCACTACAAGATGGACCATGTCCACCATAAAACGTATCAACCCCATCATAAGAGGGCTTAATATGACCATAATGGTTATTGTAAATGTTGCTCCTAAGGGACACATAAATGCCACCAAACTATTGTTTCAAGGTAAAAGTGACTAATTAGTTAATACCATCTATGATGTGGAATGACATTAGTGTTGAAAGGTGGTGCATATGAATGGTGCTAAGGGTGTCAAGGATGATGGTATACAAGTTCCTCTATTGTGTACAGATAAGGTCAAAGTTTAGGGCTCTTAATATCCCTTCTTGTTTAATTTGGAGCATGGTGGTGGTGACATATTTGTTGATGGAAAGGGGTGATTTGAAGAACCAATCCAAAAGGAGGGGGTCTTTAAGTTCAATACTACAAAAGTTTCACTATCGATGCCACTCATGGATGTGGTCCGTGATGTGTATGGTGGAGGCTTGGTGACACATGGTGAGAGTATTGACCTCAAAGTATTAGTAGGCTGGTAATTTAAAAAAAGACAAGAAGGTTGGGGTGATAGACTCAAAAGTGGTATGAGTACCTTAAGGTTGTTCAATATACCATTTGGTGAGGGTTTGTTGAAACAACCATAGTCGAACTATTGTCAGCCTAATTTTTGTCACCTACTTTTTCATGAGTGTTTTCAATTGATCACATCATTCTAGAAGCCTTTATCTCTCATGTTCATCATTTCCATCATCATATGACCTTAATTGTACCACATGAATCAAGTCAAATTTGCAAATTTGACTAAAAAACTAATGTGTAATATTTGCCTAATTTTTTGAACATGGGAAGCACGTTTAACTCTTTAAAATCCATGCATTGGCCCAAAAATAGAAAAATTAATGTTGTGTGCCTTCCAAAAAAAACATAGTGGCCTAAAGTGGACCTTACTATTGACCTAAAAATATGATTTGGGGTCAACATGTAAGGTACAATATCTATTATAATATCCAAAAACAAAAATATTGCAGAGAATAACAACAAAACAACACAATAGATGAAACCACAACACCAAAATAATACCTTTATTTATAGGAAACAATGTTAAATTTCCTCTTCGAGGGGGAAACCTCCAGCAGAGTAGTGATCTATTACAATAATTCTCAAGACAAAATCCTCTCATACCTTCTACTCTTATTTATACTAATTCTATCTTCTAAAGAACATTCTAGAGGAAGATCTTTCTAGAAGCAGAAGCTTCTATTAGGTCTTCTTACATCGACTTGTTCATATTTATTAAATAGGCCTTATTAACTAATATCAACCTTTATTAAATGGAAAATATATTATTCTACCTACATGAGAGGTTAGGGGGTTAGGTCCCTAACATGCCCTCCCCCTTGAAGAACAACCTTGTCCTCAAGGCTTGAGATAAGGAAATTCTTGGAGAATAGTTGTCGGCTCCTAGGTGGCATCTTCTGGAATTGTATCTTTTCACTGCACTAACACTTCCTTGACGGTACACGGATGGAGACAATGTTTGTGTTGGTTCAAGACTGCTTGTGGCTGCAACTAGATAGAACCTTCAACATCCAACTCAGGAAGAGTGGTTTGAGTTTGGAACTTAGTTCCAATCACCTTCTTTAACCATGAGACATGAAAACATGATGGATCTTAGAATGTCTGTGCATAGCTAACTAATAGGTCACCTGTCCCACACACTTGAGAATTGTATAAGGACCACAGAATTTGGGAGAAAGCTTCTGACAGTGTTCAACTTTGAGTAAAGTCTGCTTGTAAGGTTGTAGACAAAGAAACACCTAGTCCCCTTCAACAAAGTGGCATTATGAACATCGTTGATCTGCTTGTTATTTCATACGATTATGAGCCATGACCAAATTTTCTTTGAGAGCACGAAGAATGGCTACATGGACTGTAAGAGTTTTGTCAACCTCCTGAACCTTCGATACCCCTAGCATGTAGGAAAGAACATACGGGGGATTTTTTCCGTAGACTGCTTCAAAAGGGGTCATGCAAGTAGAGGTATGGTAAGGTGTTTTATACCACCATTCAACGAGGGGTAATCACCGAGCCCACTGATTTTTAGGGTCAGATGTAAAACACAAAAAATATGTTTCCAAACACTTGTTGACAACTTCGGTTTGGCCATCAATCTGGGGGTGATAAGTAGTACTAAGATGTAATTGTGTGCCTTGGAGCCTGAATAGTTCTTTCCAAAAATTGTTGGTGAAAGTGGGATCTCGATCAGATACAATAGAATGAGGCATGCGATGAAGCTTGAAAATATGATCCATGAAAATCGGAGCCACTGTGGATGTTGTGAATGGATGTTAAAGAGAACAAAAATGAGCATATTTGGAAAGAATATCATCTACCACCATGATGACTGACTTATTTCTCGATTTAGGTAAGCCCACAATGAAATCCATAGAAATGTCCCTCCAAATAGCTGGTGGAATTGGAAGCGGTTGTAGTGTTCCCAAAGCTTTGAAAGTTTCTCTCTTGTTGCGTTGACATACATTACATTCAACCACAAAGGTGTGGGCATCCTGTTTCATACCATCCCAGAAAAAGGAACATATAACTCGTTCATAGGTTTTGCTAAACCTAGAATGCCCCGTTGTTGGTGAAGCATGAAGCTCAGAAAGCACTGTGGATTTAAGTTGAGATTGATGGATTAAATATAGATGACCATTGTAGTGGAGATATTCATTATTCCAAGAGTATGTTGAAGAAACCAGATAAGTGTCTTGCAATTGTTGGATTAGTCAAGAATTTTTGGGGTCTTGCAGCCATTCCTGGTGAAGAACTTGTATCCAATCTAGTACAATGAAGGAGAGGGAAAAAAGGGATCCTTCTTCTTCAAACTTTCGAGATAGAGTTTCAACTACTACATTTTATTTTCCCTTCTTATAAATGATCGCATAATCATAGCTAGATAGCTTGGTCACCCATTTTTGTTTCTCCTCGGATGAAATACTCTATTCTAGGAAATACTTGAGGCTCTAATGGTTTATTTTAATTTGGAAGTGTTTCCCCAATAGATAAGGATGCCAGAGATCCATAACATGCAGAATAACCAACATTTCCTTTTCGTATATGGATTGGTCGAGATGTCACTCAGAGAGTTGTTTTCTAGTGAAGGCCAAAGGCCTGCCCTCTTGCATGAGTACTGCTCCAATTCCTTTCCCTGAGGCATCACATTCTAAGAAAAAAGTCTTTCTGAAGTCAGGAAAGTCCAGGACAGGATTTGTGCACATGGATTCTTTCAATTCTTGGAATGATTGATCAGTTGTTGGAGTCCAACTGAAAACATTCTTTTTAAGGAGATTAGTAAGAGGCGTTGCAATTTTTCCATAATTCTTAACAAACTTGCGTTAATATCATGTTAAAACTAGAAAACCACGCAGGCTCTTGAGAGATTTGGGGAGCATCCAATCCTGCATAGATTCAATTTTCTTAAGATCCACACTGACACCATCCTTGCCTACAATATGGCCCAAGTATTCCACTTCCAAAGCTCCAAAGGCACATTTAGATTTCTTGAGAAAAAGTTGGTGTTGAGAGAGTAGACTTAGAACTTGATCCACATGGGTAAGATGTTATGTCCAAGTTTGTTAGGTATCTAGAGAGGTAGTGGAGGCCATTCAATGTAAGGTGGACTAGGTCCACTATATTATTAAATAAGGCCCACTATGGTAGTTAGATATAATAAATGTAAGAGGACTTCTTAGAAGGTTCTGCTTCTATAAGATTCCTCCTCTAGAATGTTCTTAGGTGATGGTAGCACTATATAAATGGGTTAAATAAATGTAATGGGATATGAAGAGAATTATTTTATTGTGATTTTTAGCTCAATAGGAGGATTCCCGCTTGAAGAGGCAAGTGAACAAGAGATGATCCCTTCCATAATAGAATCCATTGTATGGTGTTTCCCTACCCTAAGGGTTTTGATATAATAAAGTGGTGGTTTTCTATATTGTTCCATATATCTTGTGTGGTGATTGTATTCATATATCTTTGGTACTATTGTAGTATTTTGTATTCAGGTATTTGGAACTTAACAAGTGGTATCAGAGAACTTTCCTTGGTAGGAAGTGTGGGCAAATATTTTTGTTTTTTGTAGATTTATTTAAAAAAAAAAAAAGAGGGCCACGACATTCCAGATGATTTATGTAGGTTTTGGTGCAAAATTTTAAAAAATAGCTTGTATACCCGAGTTCCTCTCAGAAACACACCCAAATTTAAAAAAAAAATCATTTGAAACATAATCCGGGAAGTCAAGTTATTTGCATTTTAAAATCTGCAATTTTAAGGGTTTTTTCCGCTGACTACCGCATGATTTTTCTGATTTTTGTAGCAGCTGAGGATGAATTAAAAAAAATAAATGTAGATATGAGTTCCTCTCACAATTTCACCCAATTTCAAAAAACAAATCGTCCAAATCAGAGCTCTGGAAATGAAGATATCGTTGATTTAAATTCAACTATTTTTTGGGGGGTTTTCGTGACGGCGGCGAGACTGCATCATTCATAACTTTTCATAGGGTGCTTAGATTGCTACCAAATCAATGCCACTGCATCAATCATTTTAATAGATTTCTTTTGGTATATTTTATGTGGTGTTTCCAATGGTTATTCCCTCTCAAACCCTCAAAGAAATTCTACATATGATTGAAGCATTCAAAGCCCAAATGTCTGACACATTGCATGGCCTTGTAGATGTCCTCAAGGAAACATTGCATGAACTTACAGATGGCCTCAAGGACACATTGCATGACCTTACAAATGACCTCAAGGATAGTTTTCATAGTATTCAAGATTCATTGGCTATAATTGAGGAGAGATATCTTATGACGGACATCAGGGATGAATATAATCAAGAAGCATATGCTTGGTATGATTTTGAGGCTGATTGTGATGATTGGTATATGGATAGTTGTATTTTTGGGATGAAAACCACTTTCATATTTTATTTGATGACTCCAATCCACCTTTTTTAGAGAATATCAATGTGAAAAATCGAGAGCCAATGATTATTACCAGTGTCCATCCTGCATATTCTACAATGGTATTCTTCCTTCCAGATTCTGCTACGACCCTTTTCCACTATGTGGATGGATATTCTTATTTGGATCCACATGACAAGTGTCAGTCTTTGGAGGATAATTTTCAGTTGGTTATTGGGCTCTGAAATATTCCGCGGGGATTTCACCTGGGCACTTGGACATGAGACCCGGGTTTATAATGGTGGTTGGACTACTTCAACATGGTGGATTTCCTTTCTCCATGGGACCTTGGTTCTCTAGTCTTCTTCAACATTATGGTCCACAATTATCCATGGGACCCTGGTATATGGTTGTCCAGCCTCATAACAAGCGTTGAGGACAACGCTTTCATAAGAGGGATGGAATTTTAGGTAGCTAGAGAGGTCGTGGAGGCCATTCAATGTAAGGTGGACTAGGTCCACTATATTATTAAATAAGGCCCACTATGGTACTTAGATATAATAAATGGGTAGTTAGATATAATAAATGTAAGAGGACTTCTTAGAAGGTTCTGCTTCTAGAAGATTCCTCCTCTAGAATGTTCTTAGGTGATGGTAGCACTATATAAAGGGGTTAAAGCAATGTAATGGGATATGAAGAGAATTATTGTATTGTGAGTTGTATCTCAATAGGAGGATTCCCCCTCAAAGAGGTAAGTGAACAAGAGAGGATCCCGTCCATAATAGGATCCATTATATGGTGTTGTCTTACCCTAAGGGTTTTGATATAATAAAGTGGTGGTTTTATATATTGTTCCATATATCTTTTGTGGTGATTGTATTCAGATATCTTTGGTATTATTGTAGTATTTTGTATTTAGGTCTTTGGAAATTAACAAGATTTGACTATAGATGAGAATATCATCAAAGAAAACTAGGAAAAAATGACAGAGAAAAGGATGAAAAACATGGTTCATTAGACTTTGGAAACTAGAGGGAGCATTACACAGGCCAAAGGGCATGACCAAGAACTCATAGTGACCCTCATGAGTTCAAAAAGTAGTCTTAGGAATGTCTTACTCTTCCATACGTATATGGTGGTATCCAGAATGAAGATCAAGTTTAGTAAAGTACTGAGCACCAATTAATTCATCCAAGAGATCATCAATGACATGAATGAGAAATTTTTCTTTGATGGTGAGTTTATTGAGGGTGTGGAATTCTGGACACATGCGCCAAGTACCTTCTTTCTCGATTTCCATGATCACAAGAGAATAATAGGGAAGCGTACTAGGGTGGAAAACACCTGCGGCTAGAAATTCGTGAACAATTTTCTCAATTTCATTCTTTCAGGCAAATGGAAGATGATAAGGGTGAACATTGGGAGGAAGAATGTCGGGGATGAGAGGAATGGAATGATCATGAACACCACGAGAAGGAGGAAGTCCATGGGGGCTGGACAAAATATCTTGGTTTTTGGAGATGATACATTGGAGGTCATGATGCACCGATGGTGTCTCAATTGCTTAGATAGAATGGAGTTGGGAAATAATGTTGGAATGACCATTTTTTAGGAGCTTTTCCATTCGATGGGAACTGATGATATCAGGTGAAACTGGAGTGATTCCTTGGAACTTATATTGTTGTCTTGCCTATTGGAATTGCATGGTTAATTCCTTAAAATCCATGAGGATGGGACCAAGAGTGCATAACCATTCCGCACCGAGCACAATATCACAACCACCCATGTCAATAGAAAAAAATTGAGATTTCAAGTTGTATTACCCAATTTGGAGACACACATTTTCACAACTCCCCCCACATTTCATGGAACCTCCATTAGCAATCATTTTTGAAAGTTGTTGACTACATGGATATAACAATGGGTTTCTTGGGAAATATGATGATGAATAAAATTGTGTGTGTTGCCACTGTCAATTAAGATGATGACCTTTCAATTATTAATGTAGCCAATGAGCTTGAGGGTTTGGGGAGAAGATAAGCCAGTGAGAGCATTCAAGGAAATGACTGGTTCAAATTTTGGTGGGTTAGCAGGTGGAGTAATATCAGTTGGATCAGGTAATTCTGTCATAGGGGAGTCTCGATATCTTCTTCGGAAACATCCTCAGAGATGGCCATAAACAAATTTTATTCCTTACACTTGTGCCCTGGAAAATATTTTTCATCACAATTATAACAAAGGCCCTTGAGTTGGCATTATGCCATTTCATCCCGAGTTGATTTCTGTATCTTGAGCGGAGTGGGAGGAGGGGCGAGGTTAGTTGGTCGAGTGTGAGGAATAAATGAAGGTTTGTGGTTCTAAGAAGAGACAATCTGTTGGGCTTCCTTATCATGTTGAGTAGCTTCCATCCAAGTTTGAGGGAGAGCCATGAGGACCTGGTATCAAATTTCATCTTTGAGGCCATTGCCACTGATAAAAAATTCCCAGAAGAAGGAATCAGACATGCCCTCTGTTATGAAAGACAAGTGTTCAAAGGAAGATATAAAGTCTTCCATTATGCCGGATTGCTTCACCTTAGTTAAACGTCCGAGATAGTGGGTGTCAGTGTCAAAGCGTTCATATAGCTCTGCCACAAACTGTGTCCAAGAAACATACCCCTAACGTGTCTTTTTACACCATTGCCCCCATTTCCAACGCTTCGTATCCAAATAGAGGACACCATAACAAAGTTTGGCCAGATCATCAGTAAGGAGAAATAATTTTCCATTTGAGTGACCTAACCTATGTGATCTAATCCATAAAATTTGTTCACCTCAACTCAGAGGAGACAGGGGTCACGATGAAGGGACTTGGAATGAAAGGCCATATTATAGGAAGAGTTATCACCTTCTGAGTGGGAAGGTTTTTCAAGGGAGGGAGAGCCATGGGACTGTTTCGACCACTGGGTGAGGGAGGCCAATTCGCCTGTAACTTTGGCCTCTAAGGTTTCCAAGTAGGTATTGTTGGAAGCAAGTTCAAAGGTTATTCTTTGGATGTCTGTCTTGATTTGTTTAGATTCATCTTGCAGATGAAGGAATTATTTGTTGTGAGTGTTGGATATGGGTGAATGAGGGGTACGTAGGAGGGGAAGTGGGTCCATGGAAAAAATATTGAAAAATTATATATATGACAGTGTTTAGTGATAAAAGAGGAATGCAATGAGATAGGTGTCAAATAAGGGTGTAGGGAAGGGGTTTGTTCCACGAGAAAAAAAGGGTTTAAAATGATAGGTACCACTGTGATCAAGGAGAATAAAGGAATCTAATGGGATGGGTCTCAAATAATGGTGTCGACAGGATCCATTTTTTTTTTTAACTCCTACGGAGTTATACTCTGATCTGAATAATACTGCAATGATGAAATGGCCAAATTCTTAATAGAAAGAAATGTGTAGGAATTTCGCAACCAAAATGCATGAGGCATAGTTGCACGACAATAGATCTTATATGTTATGCTTTTGTTTTTGTCCCAAGTGTTAGGGTATTCATGGTTTCTACAAACAAGGGTTTTATGTTCGACAACACAGGTATTCCAACAGAGGATGAACACCTTCAGTAGTCACTCACATAACCAGATCAAAGATCAACACACCGATGTTTTCACGTGGTAAAACCCCTACGGGGAAACATCCACGGCCCCAACCAACGCGGCCACTTGGAGCAGTTTATTAATGCAAAGAAAAAGATT
>SNQJ01S0060508.1:51699-78533 GCA_010110895.2 Picea sitchensis
GGGTACAAAAGCCCAAGGATGAAGAAAAAAAACCTCATAACCACCCAGAAAGAGGAGGAGGCTCACATAGATGACAACATGCTGATAAGAACACTTTTTTGCGAGCAAGAGGAAGAGGCAGAGGCATAAGAGGTGAGATAAAATGTTTTGTTTATGGAAAGTCCGGACACAAATACTTTGAATGTCCTGATAGGAAAAGAGATGGAGTAGGTGAAGCTCACATTTTAGAAGCACAAAGGAGAAATGTTGAGGCAGAAGATGCAGAAGGCGGAAGATCCTTAATGATGAAGAAAATTCTCTTAAAACCAAAGAAAGAGGCAAAGAATCCAGTCCAGAGGAACAGTCTATTTAGAACTTCTTGCAAGATGAAGGATAGGGTATGCAAGGTAATTGTGGACAGTGGAAGCACAGATAATCTAGTATCCACAGAAATGGTGGAGAAGATGGAATTGGAGACAGTTTCACATCCGAGCCCATATAAAGTCTCATGGTTGCAAAAAGGACATCATGTAACTGTCACTAAACAATGTTTAGTTGAATTTAAGATAGGGGGATACAAAGATGAGATTTTGTGTGATGTTATTCCCATGGATGTCTGTCATATTTTGTTGGGAATACCGTGGAAATATGATATAAATGTTGTTCATGATGGGAGAAAGAACACATACACCTTAGAGAATAACTGTAGGACACATATGTTGCTGCCAATTGAAGACAAGAGGGTGGAAGCAGAAGAAAGCAACATTATACTTCTCATGAGTGGGAAGGAACTTCTAGAGGAAGTCAAGAAGGAAGAAGACATGCAGTTTTTCATGGTAAGGAAACCTAGATTCATTTTGACCAATACTTCGATAGATGATCTACCGGAGGAAATGCTGGAGAATTTCATTGATATAGTGGTGGACGATTTACCTTGTTCGTTGCCACCCATCATAAATATAAGCCATCACATTGACTGTATACTAGGGTTGATTTTACCAAACAAAGCAGCGTATAGGTTGACACCACAGGAGAATGAAGAGGTTAAGAAGCAAGTCTAAGATTTAATGGAAAATGGGTTGATAAGAGAAAGCTTGAGTCCATGCATTGTACCAATAGTGCTAAGTCCAAAGAAGGATGGGCTATAAACAAAATCACCATCAGGTATAGATTTCCTTTACCGAGGATGGATGGCTTGATGGATTGCTTGAGTGGAGCAATTTTTTTTTCAAAAATTGATTTGAAACATGGATATCATCATATTAGAATGAGGGAAGGTGATGAATGGAAGACAACATTCAAGACAAATGTAGGATTATATGAATGGCTTGTCATGCTATTTGGTTTGATGAATGTGCCAAGTACCTTGATGAGGTTAGTGAATGAAGTCTTGAAAGATTTCATTGGAAAGTTTGTAATTGTGTATCTTGATGATATACTGATCTTCAATAAGACTAAGGAAGAGCACTTGAGACACCTAATTCTAGTGATGAGGAGGTTGCAGTAGGAGAAGTTGCTGACAAATCTGAAGAAGTCATCTTTCATGAAGAAAGAGCTTATTTATTTGGGTTTTTTGATCTCTTTGAATGAGTTGAATATGGACCTTGAGAAGGTAAAAGCAATCAAAGAATGGTCGTCACCAAGGGATATCTTTGAAGTCAGAAGATTCCATGGACTAGCCAGTTTGTACAAGAATTTCATCAGAAATTTTAGTGGAATTTATGCGCCAATGATGGAAATAGTCAAGAAAAGACATAAATCTTTTCATTGGACAGAGGAAGTAGAGAAAATTTTTAAATTGTTGAAGGAGAAGATAACCAAACAGCCATTTCTGGTTCTGTCAGACTTTGGTAAGACATTTCAAGTGAGATGTGAAGTGGGTTTGTGGTTGGAGTAGTCTTGAGTCAAGATAATAGATTGATTGCATACTTCAGTGAGAAAATGAATGATGCCAAGATGAAATATTCCATGTATGATAAAGAGTTTTATGCAGTCATACAAGTGTTGAAGAAATGGAGAATTACTTAGTTCTAAAAGAGTTTATTTTGTATAGCGACAACTGTGCTTTACAATTCATAACTCGACGGGAGAAACTGAACCAGAAACATGCGAAATGGGTTGAATTTATGCAGAAATTTACTTTTGTTATAAAGCACATTTCTAGAATTGCTAACAAGGTTGTTGATGCATTGAGTAGGAAATGTTTGATTCTGCAGGAGTTTCGTGTGAAGACCTTAGGTTTTGATAACCTTAAGGTTATGTACATGGATGATTCAGATTTCAGGGACGTGTATGAAGCATGTGAGAATCCTGTTATGAGAGACATAAACCAATGGATTGAATACTTAATCTAGGATGGATTATTATTCAAAGGAAATTAGTTGTGTATCCCGAAGAGTTCTATGAGAGAGAATATTATGAAGGAAAAACATAGTGGAGGATTGGTTGGACATTTCGTCCATGAAAAAACATTTGCACAGTTGAACAGTTTATATTATTGGCCAGGGATGAGGACATATGTCAAGAAATTTGTCAACAATTGTATAATTTTCCAGCACTCAAAGGGGAAAAGAAAAAACACAGGATTATATCAACCATTTCCAGTACCAGAGAGGTCGTGGGATGCAGTAAGCATGGATTTTGTGTTAGGACTGCCAAGGACACAGAGAGGTTGTGATTCCATATTCATGGTAGTCAACAGATTCTCAAAAATGGCACATTTCATTCCATGTCAGAAAACCAGTGATGCAACACACATTGCAAACCTGTTTTTCAGAGAAGTTGTTTGACTTCATGGGTTACCCAAGAGTATTGTTTCAGATCGAGATACCAAATTTATTGGTCATTTCTGGAGGACACTATGGAAGATGTTGGGGACAAATTTATCTTTTAGCTCATCATATCACCCTCAGATGGATGGATATACTGAGTTAGTAAATAGAAGTTTGGGAGACTTATTGAGGAGTTTAGTAGCTGAACATCACAATCAATGGGATCAAATTCTGCCACAAGCGGAATTTACATATAAAGATTTACCGAATAGGAGCACTGGACAGAGCTCATTCTAGATAATGTAAGAAATGTAGCCAAGAGGAGTATCTGAGTTGAGAGACTTAGAGCAGAGTGAATTCAGAAGTGTTGGAGCAGAAGAATTTGCAGTGGAGATGCAAGAGCTCCACAGTAATATTAAAGAGTAGTTGCAAAATTCTAACCAGGAATATAAGCGCAGAGAAGATTAGCATAGAAGAGAACTTCAGTTCGAAGTGAGAGATTTAGTCTTAGCGCATCTAAGAAAAGAAAGGTTCCTAAGGGGAACGTATAATAAACTAAATATGAAAAAGATAGGGCCATGTAAAATCATAAGAAAATTCGAAGTAAATGATTATGAGATAGAATTTCCAGATGGGGTAGGAATTTCACCCATATTCAATGTAGTCGATCTGTATCCTTACAAAACAGATGAAAATGAGGGATCAAAGGATCAGAAAGAATTTAAATGGGTCAGATAGATGTATGTATCTGAAAATACACAGATGGAAAAGGTCATTGATCAGAGAGTTAGCAAAAATACCCGAAGGAAGAAATATTTTGAGTATTTGATAAAATGGAAGGGACACCCAGTTGAGGATGTCAGTTGGGAAAGCAAAGTGGAGATCCAGAAACATGGAAAGACAGTGCAAGAGTTCATGATTTATTTTTAGCCAGAGGAGTATGATGCAGAAGCATTGTAAGCAAACCAACAAAGCAAGCGCAAGAGCGGAGGAAAGTTGGATATGCACCAACGCACATTTTGAATTTGAAAGGATAAGACATTAATGTAATATCTTGAAGGGATGCATTCACATTTATGTTTTGAGTTATAATGCAGATCTTAAGTTGTTTCTCTCATCTGTTTGTTGGAGGCATTTATTGTATTAAATGAAAAGTAGTTGTAGATTTTATTTCGATTTGATAACTTAGAGTGTAGGAGGGAAAACTCTAGAAATCTCCCTCGCTTGTATGGTATTGTATCATTATTATCATTATTCTCATGGTAAGAATTAGAGAACTGTAGAGAAAGAGAATTGGAGAGTAGGGAAGAACATAAGGTTGTATAAGCAGAGTATTGTTGCTATTGAACCCATGTACAGAAGCACTGAAATTAATATGAAAAGGATTTAATTCAGTTTCATGGTGTTTTATGAATTCTGTTTACATCTATTGAATGGTATGTTTACAATTAATTATGGTCTCTGTTATGCATTTTGTTTCAATGTTGTGTGTGTATGTATGATATCATGTTAAATGTATGAAGTCTTTGAGAGGGGGAGAATGAGTATCAATTGTTTCTCATCCTAATAATTCCTACAAGGATTGTAGTGAAATTCCACAAAGAGTGCGATGACAGGTTCTGAGTTTTACTCAGAAAAGTTCAGGAGAGATATTGTTGTTCTCATACCAACAGAAGTGCGAGTATAGCATAGAGTCGTGCAAGGAGTGCGTAGGCAGGTTGACATCTTATACTTGTCTGACCCAAGTGAGGGGTTGAAGGATTTATGTTGCAAGGAATGCATAGAAGAGGAAGACATCAGATAATCAATGATTATCGTGAAAGCCACAAAGAGTGCACGCAAAGAACCCTTGGAATTCTTGAGTTTGCAACATAAGCCAAGCTCAGAAGGGATAGAGAGTTCGAGGGATTCGAAGAAAAACAAAAGGTTGAAGTCACCTCATAGAGATTGACCCCAAAATAATTGATGCCAAGTGTTTTGGCTGGGAGCCATTGAAAATTTGAATGGACGGTGGAATTTCTCGGAGGGAGAAATACCAAAATTTCGTGAGTGGCTGGATCTAGTATATCAGCGGGAAGGATAAGGCTGATAACCTTTCAACGTTCAAAAACTCAGGAGAAATAGTATCTGTTGGATTCAGATCAACGAGATTCATTGATCTCTTGATTTCAGATCTCATCATTTCAGGAGTCGAGAGTTGGAGCACTGGGTTTGCGTTACACCAACAGTCCTGATATCGTGAAACACAAAGTCGTGACGCGATCGTGGTCGTCGATCAAGGTGAAGGCACAGGACTGTCAGATCTAGGCCTGGGGAGAGGTCCCACATCGATTTTCAGGGTTTCATGGATGTGGAGTGTTGGGGTTGTATCACACCAATACCCCTGAAATCATGATTCGTGAAATACCTTTTCGGATAAAGGTTGTGGTCACATTGGTTGGTCACGTGGGTAAGAGTTCACACCTAGTACTTGTTCGCATAGGTGTATCTCCAAAGAAGGAACTGTGGTTAGAAGTGTGAAGATTCCAGTTGGGAATCAAAGAGCCATTTCGGCTCAAGGGGATATTAAGAATGATCCTTAGACCAGGAGGTCAAGAAGAACCTGTTGAGGTAGGGGTGTTGCGTCAGCATGTTATATTGAAGTTGCTTTTGATTATAGAATGATTGCTTGAACATTATTCTTTTGACCCTATTTTACCTTGGTGAGTGTCATTTATTTCCTAGTAAGTGGAAAATTTTTGGGGAAGGGTTATAACTGGGGGTCCCTTGAGGGGTCATCATACCATCCCCAAACATACTTATCATTTTCCGCTCATTGCATTCCCGCCAAGACTGTTTCTCAAGCCCTTTCACATTCCTTATCTTGAGCTTTAGGGGGACCTTCCTTCATCTCTTCACTTCCCATCTCATTTCCCCGGGGTCACCGAGATTCCCCCCTTGAGGTGATTCTCTCACCTCTAAAGTGACGGGAACACTCACCTAATATGACAGTGGGCAGGTGTTTTCTAAGTTGTCATCATTTGGTGGTTGGGTCGAGATTTTCCCAACCTACAACTTATGTGATAACAAGACCCTACTACGCATAATGTTTTTGAGTCCATTAAGAAATTCATTGCTTCAGAACCTCTATTGATTAGTCTCGATCACTCTAAGGATTTTATCATGTACACTAACTCACCAAAGGAGACTATTTTTGCAATTTTATTGCAAAAATACCATGAGGAGAACCATGGACCAAGTTCCTTTATAAGCCATAATTTGAAGACACATCAACTGAACTATTCTCAACTTAAGAAACACGTTTATTCTTTGTATAAGGTCCTGGAGCTATTTCAACATTACATCCAAGGCCACAAAGTCCAGGTCTTTGTGCCTACATCTCTCTTAGTCATTGCTTTGAATCAAACCGAACTGCATAGTAAGTGGTCCAAATGGATCATGCGCATACAACAATTTGCTTAGATATTAAACCAACGAAAACCATAAGGAGAATAGGTTTGGATGAATTGCTAACTCAATCCCATGCCTCAGTCATAGCTAAATCACCTCAAATAGAAGACTTAATTTTCTTATGAAGAAATGGTTAATGAAATTGAGTTGGCCTCACAACCATCGTATCAACCTATTGTATACTTTTTAATGAATGGTGTTTGTACACCAAACATGGATATTAAAGCCAAACAAATACTTCACTTACAAATTGTATGTTATGTATTACAAGGTCAAATTATTTATAGGAGAAACCTTGATGGGGTTTTGTCACATTGTCTAAATCTTGATCAAGCCCAAATGGCACTTGAACAATTTCATTCTAGGGTTTGTGGAGGTCACTTTTCAGCCAAAACCATTGCAACAAAAGTTTTACATACAGGTTACTTTTGGCCTTCACTCCACCAAGATGTCGATTTATTGGTTCAAAAATGTGAAGCTTACCAATGCTTCACTGGGAGGCAAAAGATAGTTTACTTTCCTCTTGAGCCTATTGAAGTGAAAATCCCTTTCGCAAGATGGGGTATGGAATTTATTGGGCCAATATCACCACCTTCTAGTACATGTCACATATTTATATTGACTACTACTAACTACTTTACGATGTGGGATGAAGCAATTTCCCTTAGGAATGCTACAAAGAAACAAGTGGTATAATTCATTGAGCTTAACATTTTATCCCACTTTGGAACCCCTGCGAAGATATTAACTAATAATGGATCAAATTTCACGTATGATGTCATGCTTCACCTTCTGTGTCACTTATTACCCCTAAGGTAATTGATCCAGGTGGATATTGGTGGCCACCCACTTGTTCCAAATTCCAATTGGCTCATCTTGACAGTTTTTAGTTCAACACGTTTCTCTATAATGGGGGCATTTCTTTGTAATTGTGGTTTTTTCACTTATGGGGATGTCCTGAACCCCTACACAACATCCAGGTGGATATTGGTGGTCGCCCACCTATTCCAACTGGATTATTTCGGATTTTTTCATGTCAATACATCTTTCTGTACTTCCAAGGCCGTTTTGGGGATCTAAACAATGTTTTCTTGGCTTGCCACAGTCAAACTATAGACGAAGTTAGAGTTTGATGGAATAATGCATAGTTCTTGAAAATACCTTTCCAATGGGCTATCACATGCCTAAAACAAAGATCATATGCAAAATTTACGACCCCAGGAAGTTAATGAACTAACTTACCCCAACGGGGCCCACATGACTTTTGGCATTTCATCTCCAAGGGTTAGGTGGATGTCTAGGGTTTTGGAATTCATGTTTATCATAAAAATTCCTTCAAAGCCTCATTTCTAATCATCGTATTGTGAATGAGCGTAGCCATCACATATCTTCTCAAAAATAAAGCTGCCACCATTCTAGTGAGTCTTGCACTCTGTATTTKTATAGTCTCTGTACATTTCTTTCATTAATAGAAATCATGTATTGTTGTATTTATCTGTTTCTGGCAATTTTTATGTGTATTTCATTGTAATATCTCTTCTTTCATTTCGTTCCTAAAATAATACAAATCAGTGGTATCAAATCAGGCTTCTCTTGATCATTTTTCAGTGTATGTCCCTGACGAGGTCCGAGTACAACAAGTTGGGTCTTGAGCTTGTCTCTCTTGAGGATAATCACTCTCTCACACCCAAGAAACCCTCTATGGCAACAGAAAAGAAAAAATATGGAGCAAAAGATTCTATTAACCTATTTCTTCAACAAGCTATCGCATGACAGAGGGAC
This sequence comes from Picea sitchensis, assembly GCA_010110895.2. Classification (NCBI taxonomy): domain Eukaryota; kingdom Viridiplantae; phylum Streptophyta; class Pinopsida; order Pinales; family Pinaceae; genus Picea; species Picea sitchensis. The sequence continues at coordinate 59,682 of SNQJ01S0060508.1, forward strand.
GAAATGTTGGAGAATTTTTCCCACATCCTTCAATGCCTCTCGTTAGCAACAAGAGCATCTTCATCAAGCGACCACTTTAGAGGAACCTCTCCCTTTAAGGTACAAGTTAATTTTGATATTCCTGTATTTGAAGGTCAGAAGATGCGGATGCCTTAAAAAAATGGTTGAATCTGCTAGAAGGTTATTTCTTTGTTCACAAATTTTCCAATAGGGAAAATATCACCTTTGCACTCCTAAAGGATCTCCCCCATGTCAAACATTGGTGGGAAACTTACTGGGAGAAAAGTTCCATAGAGGAATTTGGAATATATGGGGTTGAGCCCCCTTGGGATTTCTTTATGGATGTGGTCAAGGAACAATACTACCCTGTTGATAACTATGCAGACTAGTACATGATATGGACCACACTGCAACAAGAGAAGAGATAAACAATGATGGAGTTCACAAATTCTTTCCATAACTTGCGCACCAAGATGGGTATCAGAGACTCTGAGCGACATCTAGTTTTGAAATATCATGGGGCTCTACATAGGTACATCCAAACCGAAATGGATTTCCTAAGCATCTCATCATTGGGAGCTGCCTATTGATATGCTGTCAAAATCGAGCAAAAATTTAGTCACTGAAACAAATAGGAGTTCGGGTCTGCAAATCCGCAACAACCATATATGTGGAAATGTCATGTTCTTTATGAGTCTCAACCCTGTAGTGTCATTATTACTCTGGGGGGTCAAATCTACAGGATACCAGAGGTATTTCTGACTATTTTCCCACCAAAACAATGCCGCAAGGTAATCTCTCATACTACAAAATTGATCCTCTTCACGGTCTATTCAAAGGATGCATAGAAGGCCACTATAACCACTGCAGCCTCAACACCTTCTATCTAGTAGAAGTAGATTGAAAAAGAGAAAGAAGATATTGTTTCTTCACCTACAATGGTGCCTACACAATGCCCCGCCAATCCTTGAGACAACAAATTGGTGGAACAGATTCGACCCTGCCAGCAACAGGTTCGTGACAACCTTCCATAGACCAAACAACACAACTTATCCAATAAGGCACGTGGCTCACCAAGATTCATATTCAGAAAATGCTTTCCCCTCTTCCCCGGGCACTCAACACAATGGAGACCATTTCTTCCTAAGGGGGGAGGATTGATCTAGGTGGATATTGGTGGCCACCCACCTGTTCCAAATTCCAACTGGCTCATCTTAACAGTTTTTAGTTCAACACGTTTCTCTGTAATGGGGACATTTGTTTGTAATTTTGGTTCTGCACTTACAGGGATGTCCTGAAACCCTACACAACATCCATGTGGATATTAGTGGACTCCCACCTATTCCAACTCGCTTATTTTTGAATTTTTCATGTCAATACATCTTTCTGTACTTCCAGGGTTGTTTTGGGGCTCTAAACAATGTTTTCTTGGCTTGCCACAATAAAACTATACATAGATTCAAAGTTTGACAACCTAATGTGTATCTCTCAAAAAGACCTTTCCAACGGGATATCACACACCTAAAATGGAGATGGTATGCAAAAGTTACGACCCCATGAAGTTAACGTACTAACTTACCCCAATGGGTCCCACATAAATTTTGGTGTTTCAACTCCTAGGGTTAGGTTTTTGGATGTCTAGGGTTTTAGAATTCATGTTTATCGTAAAAAGTCCTTTAGATCCTCATTTTTAATCATCTTATTGTGAATGAGTGTAGTTGTCACATCTTTTCTTAGAGATAAAGCTGCCACCATTCTAGCGAGTCTTGTACTCTATATTTTTACGGTCTCTGTACATTTATTTCATTAATAGAAATCATGTATTGTTGTATTTCTCTATTTCTGAATTTTTTTATGTGTATTTCATTGTAATATCTCTACTTTCATTTCGTTCTGAAAATAATCCAGATTAGTAATGTCTTGGTTGAATCAATAAATAAAAATCTGATTTGAATCCTTAAGAGAACAGTCAAAGACAACATGCGTGATTGGCACATAAAGCTAAACTTTGCTTTATGGGCTGATCGAATAACCCCCAAGAAAGCTATCAGCCAAAGTCCTTACACTCTAGTGTATGGAACCCCTTCTGTTCTACCTATTCCCTTGCAAATTCCACTCTCGAGGTTATCTATTCCCAAGGCAAAAGGTGATTTCCATCCCTTACAACATTGTTTAGACACACTAGTCGAACTACACGACCTTAGAAAAGATGCATTCCAACACCTCCAAAAGAAGCAAGACATTGTCAAATGTTTATTCGATAAAAGAGCCACAATGGTAAACAAAAAAGTAGAAGATGTTGTCCTACTGTGGGAAAAATCACATGAAGCCCCATCAAAACACCAAAAGTTTGATTCTTTATGGTTGGGTCCTTACACAATCTATGAGGTTTTAGGGATAAACTCTTTTGGATTAAAAACCTTGGATGGTGAACCACTCCAATTCCATATGAATGGTCACCATCTAAAGTTCTTTTATTCCTGAGAAACCTCATCTTTCTGTACTATGTCACCACATTCTGATTTTCTACTTTTACATATTTTCCTTTGTTTCATTTTTTTTATCTCTTGGCTTGTTTTATTTTAGTTTTGAGTATAGGCCCCTTTTGGTTTTCTTCTCGATTTTGGCCTTTTTCATTTTATTGTTGTAGGTTGGTCGTTTCTCTTTCATTTTGGTTTGTTTGGTTTTAATGAGAAAAGTAGCTTCCTTGTCATTATATGGTTGTTTGAAGAGAGTGTCATCCTAGGAGTCCTTTTAGCATGTTTTTCCTAAAAGAAAATTGTGGCTTGGTATCACCTTAAATATTATTAAGCTTGATTGTTATTAAGTTAAAGTCTGTGGAGAAAGTCTAAGAGAATTGGCATAACATTTCCTAGTGTAGCTAAAACCTAATGGCATGATGTCTTACATTGATATGTGATTACAACTGCTCTTTGCCCAAAAACTTGCAATGTGACATTTTCCAGGAAACATTTTTTTTCCTACTAAGTACAATCACTTGACAGTTTTGAGATAATTCAACATCTTTTGCAAAAGTTTTTCATATTTCTTTACCCCCTCGATTGATTAGTTTGCTTGCTAGTTCTTTATCTTTTGGGTCACTAATTACAAAATATCCTTGTTTTCTTGTTTGTGTGTCAATAATTGAAGGAACACATGAAACTTTGTGTTGAGCCAAAGTTCACCTTAAGCCTCAATTCTCACAGTTAAGCCATAAATTGGGTGAGGGACCCACGTCACTTGGTCCACATTGCTCAAAAAAACCTAGATAATTATTCCTTTTCTTCTGTCCTTTTTGAATCTCAGTATAAATTCATTTGTATATTTCTATTGCACCACTTTCATTCTTCGGTTTATCTCTAATGTGAAATATGGTCCTCATACTACAATTGAATTCCCCCCCTCACCCACCTCGATTGCCTAAAAAAGTATAACYTTTTGTCGAGTATCCACTCTTGTCACACCGATCATCCCATGGTTGGACATGCCTTGGAAGGAATTTCACCTTCGACACGAAGAACGTTGACCCAAAAATCTACTTTGGGCTCAACATGATGTTTCTCATTTTTCAAATCTTCTTGAGTTGGCATGAAGGTTGCTCTTTGCAGCCCATTAAGTTGTGTTTCTAGTGAAAGACAGTTGTAGGAGTCATAGTTACTATGGCCCTTTCCCATTAAAGAGTATTAGTCGGTTTCACTCATAGCTTTTATCTGAGCAAACAGTGGCTTATCAGACACAAGAAGAGTATCAGGAACAATTTCAAGTTACTTGGTTTCAATTGAAATCAATTATGAGGTGTTATATTCAGTTTGGTCTGTGCCTCTAGTATCAATCTGAGTGATAGTAGGGCTAAATGGATTTCAAAGTCATAGTGTTCCCTATCGCACTGTCATGTATTGGACATTTGGATAACATTCATTAGTATCTTTATGTCCATCAACATCTTAACGACACCCGGGTGAGCTCATTCCAACCTTGTTCGACTTGTCTCAGAACCATGATATTTTTCCCCTAGGGGAGTCCTTCCTAGGATTATTTTTGAGTTCTAAAATCCTCCCATATTAGAATTCCCTATGTCAATGCTACTCAATTTGTATCAATTTCAATGTTGACCCCTTTCGCTGGTCACTGGGTGGGTCCCATGTGAACATGGAATTTCACAGAAAATAAAATGAAATATGTTCATTATGTGAAAAATACGGTGGTATCACCCTATAGGGATCAATATAATATTTCCAATGGGCTACCATGTTCCTGATTTTGAATTTGTATGACCAGTCTACGAAGGTCACAAATGTTTCACTTCCTGAATGACCAAAGTTCACAACAATGACTTCTTGATCAGTGTTTATTCTAATATCTGACTTAAAATGAAAATCAGGCCTAGAGGTGATGTAGGGTAGTGCAATACCTCTCTAGAAGTGTATCATATGCTTGGTTTTGACCCTCAGTTGGTGAGAACGATCCTTCGCAAGTTCAAGACTAGTTTTAGAGGCTAGGTTGGAACTATTGGTTCAATGTTAAAAATTTGTTCATGATAGGCTCATAATAAAAAAATAAAAGATTCCATGTTGTAGTAGACTCAAAGGCCTTTACAATGATGCCTCATTTTCCTCATTCCGACATTCGATGGCCCAATTAAAGATGTCACAAATCTTTGAAGTGGTCGAGGCAACATGGTCTAACTAGTTGGCATGGTAGAGTTTCATGGTAGTCAAAGTAGTGATGAACAACCTCATCATAGAATTTGATCTCCACGTCATCGGAGTACTCGATGAGAGATTTCTGTCAATACTTAAGTTTCCCTATTGAACATTTTATGACGATGTGGCACCTTACATAAGATTGGGAATTTTGTGGGCCCCACGGGAAAATCAAGGTTTTAAACCGTGGACTTTCCTGGCCAAAATTGAGGGCCTAGGTGGCATAAGATCATATTACTAATGGTATATTCATGACAGACTCGTTGAGACCTTTTTGAGGATGAGCTTCGTGTTGAATTATGACTCTGTCTCATTCAACACCATTCTAAGGCTCACTAATTGAGGTCGGGGTCAAAGTCAAAGTCAAGATCAAAGTCAAAGTTTTGACTTGACACATTTTTTGAGGAATCAAATAAAAAAAATTAAAAAAATAAAGAAATGGGAAAAAAGAGGAGGATGACACGCACCCCGTCATGTAAAATCGGGATTTAAAAAAAAAATGAAATATACAAAAATACAAAAGCTTCATTCCCTTCCTCTCTTAGGTTATTTGATATTTGATAGTTTTACCGAGGAAGGGGAACACTTTGCAAATCAAGCACAAGTAAGGGTTTTCAAGCAATAGGGAAAGGAACATGGCGTATGAACTCCATTGAAACTAGTGAACATGTACCATCAATTATCTATTTGATTATGTTGGAGTTGGTTCCTAGATGTTGGTTTCATGTTCCATTATTGGTTTAAGTTTTGTTGAGAGTTGGTTCTTAGAGTACAGTGGGTTATGGTTTAGAATTTGATTGATGTTATAGTATTTTTGTTTTCTAGGTGAGAGTTTATTTCTTTTCCTGTGTATTTCCCCGAGCTAAAATTACAAGAGGGAGGAGATTTGAACCCCTCTTGGGCACAAGCCCAAACCTACAAGCCCCCCTTAGAATCCTTTGAATTGTGAATTTTCTATGGTTTATAGGCATGTACCTGTTGAAATGAAGGCCAAGGGGTTTGAACCCTCGACCTCCCCCTTTCCCCCACTTAGAAATTCAAAATTTTGTGTTCAAAGAACAAAGGGAAGGGGACTGGGGATCGAACCCATGGCCTCTCCCATGGGTTGAGCACCCACTCTACCATCCGTGCACGCACATACCTCCATTCGACCTCACCACTCAGGGGGGAGCCCCACGCATACCATTCACACTCATGTTCAACACACTCTCTACCTCCACGCCCTCCTCCATCATGGGTATGCTTGCAAACACAATGGAAAGGGGTGGGGTGACCAACCACCAGGGCAGAGCCACCGCTGCCTTTCTTTCGACCTTGTCATCTATGCACACAAAGCTCCACCCCATGCCACCTCCTCTCATCCCCTAGTTGTTCCTTGACCTATGCACACACCCAACCCGAGCACCGTTGAAAAACCACCTTCATCGTCCCTACGCCAACCAAATACAAAGAGAGGGGCAAGGTGCTTTCCAGCCTCTAGGGAAGAGCCACCACCGTCTCCCGCCCCCCCAAATATTTGTTAGTGATTGTTCAAACAAAAAATGATTTTTTATTTAACAACGAGTTTTGTATTGTATGGATAAAATTTGGGCCAATGGTTTTTTTTTAAATTATATGGTTTGTATAATATATGATGAAGTAAAAGGGGGTTTTTAAACTATTTTTAATATAAGTATGTATGTATGTATGTATGTATGTATGTATGTATTAGTCAATTGGGTTTAGCCCGAGTGGTTTCTGTTAAGGGGTATCCCCCCACCCAGGTTCAATTGTTGCAAGTGACATGTTTGGTTCTTAAATAAGCACGCTATTGAAAAAACCTCGACTTTCTACAAAATCTAGTTTACCGTCATTACCATCCTCTAAATGAGGGAAAGTACTCGGTGGGTTTCCCTAGGAGTTGATCCCTCGAAAAAAAATGATTTATATGTATTATTTATTATTGTTTTTGTTTTATTTATTATTTATTATTATTATTATTATTATTATTATATATATATATAATAAAATAAAAAATATTATTTAATTTGTATGTATATAAATATATATGGTCCTAACTATATATTAAAAAATAAATATTCCTCCCTAAGAGTCAATGGGAAAACTAATATCATATCTTCCTCATCCCACAAATATCCTAGACGATCACAACAAAGTGTAGGTTACAGATATGGAATCCATTCTCACCAATTCATCCTGTATTTTTAGGGAAATTTTTGAGAGTGGTAGGGACCTTGTTTTGGCCAGGGAACATGTGTCAGAAGGGGTCCTAATTGCAGGCCTCCAGGGCCAAATTGAACCAAACGAAAGAAACTCATTTCAACTACATCCATGTATACTTATAACATCCTGTTAATTTTGGTTTCCCACTCATAATTTGGCCCTTAATTTCAAAATTTCCCCTGATCATCCCTCCAACCAGCACTTTCCAATGACCTTTTCGAGGCCATATCTCACTCATCCAGAGCCTTATTTGAGCCAAACAAAAGGAAATGGAAAGCTTGTGGACAAAGATACAACATGAAGGCATAAAAATTCAGATTTGTTTTTGTTTGGTATGAGGATCCAACCTTCCAAGTGTTTAGGCTTGGGGCTCCATTTACCAAATCAAGGCTAGATTGAAGCCTTCCTTCACCAACGCGTAGGGATACTTATAGGAAGAAAGGGGGGAATAATAATAGGTATGAAAAGTGCTCAAACCACATGAATTTCCTTACATTCAATGACCAAACCAAGACCCCCCTTCCCTCTAAAGAAACCCAAATTTTCCCCAAGACATGAGCCTTTACCCCAATTGAATTCAATAACCATTGATGGCCTTGGGCACTGTTATCGCACATATTGTAGCTTGGGAAAATCCCAACCCAAACCAAAAATTTGAGACAACTACGGGAGTACCTACTGACTTTCACCTTAGATAGACACTCCCAGTGCTTTAGTGATGATGCAATCATCACAAGGGGGGAATCCAGGTGACCCTAGGGGGATTGAGATGGAAATTGAGATGATGATGAATGAGCACCCCTATAGGTCAAGTTTGGAGATGAATAAATGCTTGATAATGAGTCTTGTAAGAAGGTGAATGGTTTCCAAGTTTTAGATACCTGCAAAACAATGTTAGCCCTGACTGGAAAAAGACAAAATATGATAAACCAAGCCTCTAATCAAGGGATATATAGAAAGAATCATTATTGTCCCAAATTTCATCAGTATATAAACATATATATCAGCAATGAATGATGTTAATAGCTGCAAATTTAACCATCCAAAATTTAATACAATATATCAGAAATAAAGCTAGCAATGACTAGTCAAACTCCCAATGATTAAAGAAAGAATTTGGTGGTGATTAGGGGGATGTTATGTGATGTTATCAACAATTTTTTATAACATCCTAATGTATTTAGCAAACAATTTCTACAGAAACAAATTCTAGCCACCAAAATCATCAAACAATCCACCCACAAGATAGCCAATAACAAGTAGTTTAATGACGACAACTTGCAAGTGAATTTTAGTGGTAGAATAGTGAGTAATAGATGAAGGAAATATGATTTTTCAGTATCCCTAATGGCTATAGAATTAATTTGTAACAACAAAGAGAACTACTAGTCAAATCAAGACGCCCCTAGGGAACAAGAAGGCTTATAACATGTAGAATCAAATCCAACTTAGACAATTGCAATATCTCAATATTTCATGTATACCAATGCAACAATATTATATCTCCAATGCAAGTAAATTAGTGCCTGATCTATTGGGTTAATGGAGTATCTTGTTTAAGAGCTAGGTTTTGTTACTTCTCTAGGGGTGTAAGCCCTTTACTCCCTAGAGAAAACAAACCTAGCAAGGTAAATCTACAAGGGTGTAAGCCCTTTTGCTCCTTGTAACAACCTTTACAAAGTAACTTATTCAATTATAACAAAGTATATCTTGATGGAGGGTGTATTCCCTTATACTCTCCAAGGGTTAAGACAAATTTAGCTTGAAAAAAGAAGAAAACAACACAATTAATGCAAAAATTCCTTACCAATTCCAACAGAATCATGAAGAAACCCTTCTTATCAAGAATATTCCACCAACATACCAAGAATAAAGCATCCAAGAGATAGCGCCTAGATTTTCTTCACCAAAAGAAAAGAAAGATCATCCACAATGCACCAAGAGAGAGAGATAGAGAAAAAATCCCAAACAGGGAGAAAATTTTAGCCAATGCTATGTAATTCTCAAGTGAGAGTTATGTTCAAATGAAACAAAAGTAACCTTTATTTATACAAGATCACTAAAAACCAATTTGTCCATTTTTCCAAAAGTCAACATAAAATTAGAGAGGTTGACCCTCCCTATTTGTCCTTTACAACTTAAAATTACAAATACATAAAGTAATTTCCCCTTTTAGGGGTGACATCATTCCCTAAAGGGTGATGTTAGGCCTCCTAGGGAGATGTTGAGCCCTTTGGTGAAGATCGTTGGGTCTCCAAAGGCCATGTGCCCGACCACCGAGTTCTCTATTGCATGCCAAGTGTCTCTCTCTCCATCAAACCATGTCACATCACCATCAACCATGAGAACCCCATAAAAAACCCTAGCTTCCATGTAACGTATACAACATATAAGTTGACATTTTAGGCCTTCCAAGGCCAACGTTGAGGTGCAAGGGGATATCATGTAATCATCTCATGGTGTCCAAGTTCCTCCAAAGGAAACGTTCATCCTCCCAAGTGTCCAAAGGGAGGGGCACATAATCCAACTTGTGGGCTTAATGCCCCTATGAAGGTCCAAGTAACCTTGTGGCACATCATCCAACCTGTGGGATTCATGCCCCTATGAAGGTCCAAGTAACCTTGTGCCTTTACAAAAATAATTTTACCTGGGAAGGCCCTGCAAAGACAAACAAATTCACCCTCCAAGGGTTCACAAGTCACAAGTATCATGCCAAGTAAGCCATATCTAATAAAAGAACCACCCAAACATGTGCATCAAATCCCCCCTTTTAAAAATAAACAAACGCTCAAAGACCTTATACAAATTGGCAAATTTAAGTATGGGAGGGTTGTCATGGTGACCTATTGGGTAGATCATTCCCCAAGTCAAGGAGTGTTTCCCAAGAGGACCCTCTCTACGTCATGTAAGGAGTATGAGGTGGATGGGTGTGTGACTTCTAGGCATGGGGTTTCTTGACATACAAGGGATCATATTGTCTCATTTATGGGTGCCTTTGTAGAGGGTTCACTTTCTCTTGAGTTACCAACTATTTAGGTGCTATTTTTTCTAAACCCCTTCTTAGCCATATTTCCAATCTTTGCTTCCATATATGTGTAATTTACTAGTCCCCTTTATAAGGTTTTCAAGCTTTGGAATTTGCAATTTGGGACCAGGGTGTGCACTGATTAAGTAGAGCTCAAGTTGGATCGAATTTTGATGGTACTTATTTGTTGTGTTCACTTTATTTTCAACATTAGTTTCTTATTCTTTTATAGTAGTTGCAATGTACCTCCGGACCTTTAGCCCCTTCTTCCCATGAAATGAGGTACAAGCCCTTCTTGGGTCAATATGCTCAAAACCCAAAAGATGAGGAGACGAAAGGGGAAGAAGTATGGAAGGTGATAAGTATGTGCGAGAGCAGTATGAGCAGAAGGAAGAGCTCCTTTTCTAGTCTTTGCAGGACTTCAGTTGTGTTGAGGAGATTGGAGATCAATCCCAAGGATTGGAGCAACGAGGACAAACATCGCAACAAGGTACACCACATTCTTCTTCTATATTTATTGATTGATTGATTTAGATATACAGGGACATTAGAAACCATTTATTTAATTATGTATTTGGACAAAATATAGGGGTCTTGGTTCAAAGGGGAGCTTAGCCTGTCCGCAGGGTAAGATTTCTCACAATAGAAAAATGGCAACTCCACTGGGGATCGACTTTGACTAGTCTTTCCTTTGTTTCATCTTGAATCCTCGCTTGTGATTAGATATTTCTTGTTTGATGCTTCATTCTGATATATTTCCCCTTCCCTCTTCTTGATTTTACAAAGCCATTGACTGAGTCTCTACTGAGTCTGATCTTGTGGAATCAATTTTTTATCTTTTTCAGAAACTGACACTCCCTTGCAGTTCACATCAGGGTGTCATTAGCTTGATTGGTGCTCCCCTTAAGCCTCCCAATGGGTTCCATTAGATGATTGGCACTCCCCTAAGCATACTAGAGGGCACCATAACACTCCGTCTCTTTGCGAAAGGGGAGTTAGTCTCCCTTTTTTGGTGTTTTTGCTTGTTTCTACGGTTCTGCTCAGTCTTATTTTGAGAGGTTTTTTACCCCAAAGTATCATGAATTGTCTTTGACTTTGCTTGGTTGAAAATTTGGCATTTATCACTCATTTATTTTTCTTCTTTGAGTTTACAATATTCTCCTAGTTGTTATCCCCTTGGGTTAACAAGATCCCTTGGTTCATCCTTCCTTCTAGTTCTCTGATCTTCGTCTCACAAATCTTTCAGATTACTTGATTGTTTAGGAGTATTCATCAACTAGGGTTTGCAAAGGTTGCTTGGTTTTGAGTCTTTCTTGTCTTCATTGGAACATCTCTCTTTTTCTGGATGATTAGTACTCTCTTGTTTGCCACAACCTAGTCTTGAATGTTGTTTCTTGCTACTCGTGCTTTAAGTATTTGTATGACTGTTTGTCTTCTTTCTCTTTTGCATATTTCAATCCTTGATCGAACAAGTTATCTCACACTTGTCTTCTTTCAGTACTCATCATTTTTTAGTGCACTTTGTTTGATTAATTTTTTTCCTCATATTTCCTTGTGTCAAATATAAATATATTTCATTCCATTTGAAAGTTAAGAAGTGGAAAAGTCTGTATATCTCATTGCATATATAATCAAACAAAGAAAATTTGCATTCTTTAGGAAATTTGTTTTGGTTTATGTTTGGAAAAAGAGTAGTTTTGAATGTGCATTTCAGTTTTCGGAAACATTTGCTTGGTATTTTGGCATCATCTTGATCCCAAAAATTGAAAGTTGCATAGTTTTGAGTGATTTCTTGTGTTAAGAAGAATAGAAATCCTCTCCTTTCCATACATAGAGTTCATCGAAACGAATGAATTGCATCTCCTTCCCTTGCATTCTATTGGAGTCAAGTCTCTCTCACATTATCAGTTTCATCTCCATGAACTTACTGAGTAAAAATGCATTAAAATCAATCATGCGCTAATGAAATCAATCAAAACATTTTTTGGTTTTAACACACCAACAATAGCACAAGATTAGGGTGTTTGGAATAAGAAAAGTGAGTAAATTGTCCAAGAATACTAAATAGAATGTAGAGCACTAAATAATGAACAAATCCAACTTTCGTATAAGGATAGCCGTGAACCCCCTCTCACATAGGGGATAAACATGAGGTCGTGTGTGGAAGAGAATCAAAGATTATCCCTCCAAATCTTGACCAATCATAGTCGAAAGAGCGTATACTAGGGGTTCTTCCTGAAGTGTCACTGACTCATTTGGTCTCGAGACTTCGTGAACTATGAATCTGTTCAGGGTCCTCTGGAGTCTACTGGTCCACTTGTCCTCATTCCTCCAGAAGAATTTCATACTTTGATATCCTTCCCATATGTGTGGTCCCAACTTTTGACTGTACCTACCCGGAGGCTGAATGTGAGTTGGTAATCTTAGTGGCCTTTCCTTGGTAACTACAGAGGTGATTGTGGGGAGGTTCCCACGGTACCTAAGGCAAATGTCATATCACACTCACAGAACCCTTAGAGGTTGACCCCGTGAAAGTGAGGCTTGTTGGCACTAAGAAGGGCTATTACATGGAGGTCGGGGTAACTACTTCTCATTTCTTCACTGGCATCTTGATATCCCATCTTCAGAATATCCTTAAATCTATTGTTTCTTGGTTGATTGATTTTATTTTTCATAGGAGTGTGTTTCTTTGACTTTCGTAGTTGGCCTTAGGATCAGATATTTCACAGTATACAAGGTATGGATCTTGACGTTCATTAACCTTAACATAATGTTTCTTATGAAGGAATGATCATAGATCAACCTTCTGAAACCAGGAGTGTAGCTCCTATATGTGGCCAACACATTGAAGAACTGGTCACAACCTTCAAACAAAGCCTTGCATCTTATGTGAATCATCTTTTTACTGATCCATTTGGCCCACCACTCACTAATCCACCATCCACGAGATATTTTGATGCTTATTCTTCTTATTGATTACCGTCTGGTTCCACCACTACACAATATTTTGGCATGAAATCGTCATCTTTTGGTTTTCCTGAAATACTTGGGAACTTATGTTTTTCCACAACTCCGGTAATTTCTATTGCTAGTTCTTTTTCTTTACCAGAAATACCGGTGACCTAGGTAACCCCGACTCAACCACTTGCGCATACATCTCCCTTCATACATGGGTCAGGTAATATTTTTGCTTCACTATTTCCACGCATGCACACACCAAGTAATTTACTTGGCCATTCTATTGGTCAGATGGCCAATAGTCAAGTCATTCACACAACCATGGTTACACAATATACTCAGCCTCCATCTCATACATTGTAGATTAGTACACCCTACATTAGAGGTGAATCTTCAATGGGAGACCAACCTTCAGTTGGGGGGAAACCTTCAGTTGTAGGGAAAATGTTTACTGGGGGGAAGCCTACATGGTTGCAACATCAACAAGCCTAGGGGGAAGTCTCTCCTACAAGTCCTTCTATCCCTACTACCACTGGCCTGTATCATGTACAATCGTTTCCAGGACTTGCTAACCCTTTCTGAGGTCAACATAATCTAGCGGACATTCCTTCGCAAGTAACTTTTCCCTATCAATCTGTAAACCCCATGATTATGACGCAATAGTCCCTTCAATCACAATACATGGGGGGACCATCGAGTCAATATAAGTATGTAGACGGTCCATCACAATACATGGGTGGATAATTAGGAAAACCACCTTACATGGGTGGACAACCCAAGAAACCACCATATATGGGAGGACCATCTAATTTTTCCATCTCGCTGCAAACTGGATATGGTCTTGTTGGTGTTCCCATGTCATATGGTTACCACCAGTATCCATGGGATAACCGACAACTTCCATTATTGGCTACATTTGATCTGCTAGATCTGTCGCGTTTAACAAATGAACCCATTCAACATGCCCCCTTTTGGCCCACCATCCCTGGAAAATTATTGTCCAACATCCCAAAATTCGACGAAAAACCTGGTGAAGATCATAACAATTTTTTTATGAATTTCCATTTATTGTTTTCTTCCAACTCTTTGATAGACAATTCCATCCGTCTTAGACTTTTTTAGACAACACTTACAGGTGCAGCATTGAAATGGTATATTGATTTGTCGTATAACTCCTTTGTCAACTTTAATTCTCTTTCCATAGATTTCCTAATACATTTTTAGTTTCCTATATGGTATGAGACCGATACAGAAATTTTGACCTCACTTCAACAATCCTCTTCCACCCACATATCCAGTCATATTCACGAGTGGAGATGCCAGAGACAGTTGATTAAAGCTCTAATTCTAAACCAACTCCTCGCGCATTAGTTTACAAATTCTCTCTTGCCTCCCACTACCCGTGATGTTTCTATGGGAAATGTTGTTACTAAGTAGTAAGCTATCATCCATGCGCAATATTTGGACTTGGTGTATTCCCAGTCTGGAACACTTTACGATCTGATCCCTAATGCTCCCCGTCCGTCGAACGATCTGTTAAGACCTACTCCAGAACCAAGTTCCATTTCAAACACCACAACTACTTCCGCTCCTCCTCAAACCTCTGAGGTGAATGCGATCCAATCCACTTCATCTCAACAACCAGGAGGTAAGAATAAAAATAAGGGTAAATCCAAGAAATCTTCTAACGAGCAGGATAGTCCAAAGACTTTTGATACTCAACCAAATAGGAAGGTTAAATTTCCTTGCATAATTTGCAAGGAATAACACTACACGAAAGAATGCCCTCATCATGAGGTAGTCGCTAAATTTCTGAAGGGTACCTCCCAATCGGTTCGGTAGCAACATTTGGTTGCACAAAATCCTGCCCCTTCGTAAGGGGGAAAAGTAGGTGATTCCCACCATGGGGATGCTTCATCGGATGCTTCTGAGGTCTATATGTTTAAGGTGGTTAATGTAAATACTTGAGAAAATACTTATGATACTCCTCCAGGTGATCAGATTAAAGGAAATGCCACTGATCAACCCTCCACATCCACTCATCCTCCATCTTCTACTCCTCTTCATATTGAGAAGCCAATATTTGACGCAATGTTGCACCCTCCTAAGAGCGTAATTCAAAAAGTGACATTTAATCCAAATGGACATGTTGCCCAAAAATACAACATTACTGAAGATTTGGCACATGCTCCTTGTGTTATGTCAGCCCTCAAAGTTCTACAACATTGTCCAAGTCAATGTAGAACTATGTTGTTAGCCATTGGAGCTATGGATCCAGAGGAGTCAAATATGATTACGTTTAATCTAGACTATTTCAAGAAGAGACTCTCCCACTACTTAGCATTCCAAATTCAAATTTTGGTTGGTGGAAAGAACTATTGATAATTATGGTAGTTTTGGGAGGTATTAACCTCTACGTGTAACCTTGACGAGACTAGAATATTCTGGGAAGCAAGAGAAACCCTAAAACGTTGGATAATAACCCTAGAACACAAGTCAGCTCAAGAGATTAATTAATATTGACTTATTATCCTCCAGGAAGATAATTTGGCCCAGTCATGTGAGTTGGAGCAATATAAATTGAGGGCTCTAGAGCTCATTTGGACTCACTCACACACAACTGCATAAGGACTAGAGGTGCACATGACTGATGAAGAACTACAATTGTTGCAGTAGTGACTTAATCTTGGGTTATGGTTTGGAATTTTTGTTTGGTATTTGCTTGTTGTTGCTTGGTACGCTAGCATTAAAGAGAGGTACACTACCTTGGTTGACTATTGGTTTGCTTCCGAAATTATTTTGTCTATCAAGGTTAAAGGTGCTCGGGGGTGGCCTTTGTGCCTATGGTTGGGTGACAATATTTCTATATTGTCTATGGTGAAAACAAGAACATATATTAAATTCTAATAGGTTATGGGCCCACACCTCCTTCAGTCAGTCTAACCACTAGAAGGAAGATAAGCCATATGTTATAAATCTTGTTAAATAACTATCTCTAGGGTTTCTAGTAGGTGTAGTTACTGAAGCACTACCACTAGGGTTTCTAGCAGGTGCAACTGCAAAACCCTACACCTTTTTCCCAACACTTTATGATGGAATGTTTTGACCAAGGAAAGGATATCCCAATGCACCTTAGTCCAGTGCACCTATTGTCACTCTCAGAAGGAAAAAACGTCAAGGTTGATATTTTGGGTCAAAGTCAATGTTTGACTAGTCAAAATAAAAGTTTGACCAGCTATCAATCAACAAAAATCATGAATAAAAAAAAAGATCGTCTACACTATTCATCTCTTGCAGGATCCCTTGAAGATAATATGTGGATAATTTATAGTGGAGCTTCTAGGCATATGACAGGAGACCAGGCCAAACTCTCCAATTTGAACAAAAAGAAGACATCTCACAAAGTAGAACTTGGAGACAAGAACACCTATCCAGTGAAAGGAATTGGTCGAGCCTCCATCAAATTGGAATCATGTAAGAATGTTCATTTGAGTAATGTCTTATATGTACCTAGTTTAGAAAATAATCTTGTATCTATCTCTTGCTTAGAATTAGAAGGAAATATAATAGCCTTTGATGATGGTGAAGTATTATATTGGTATGGAGACTCCATCATAGAGAATGCAAGAGTTATTGGAACTAGTGAAGGTAGATTATACAGACTACTAGAATGAAATGATGATGCTCTTGTACATGATGAAGTCAATCCCAGTGAAATTTGGCATAGAAGGTATGCTCATCTTAACTATCACGCATTATCTTTCCTCAAGAAAATAGTTGAAGGAATACCAAAACTACAATATGTACAAGAATTTGCAGAGGATGTGCACTTGGTAAGAATGTTAAGAAGCCATTCTCAAATAGAGATAATATATATAAGGAAATACTACATCTAATACATTCATATGTTTGTGGTTTGATGTCAGTCAAATCTCTAGGAGGTTCTCTTTATTATGTAACCTTCATATATGATTACTCAAGAAAGACTTGGTTATATCTATTGAAGACAAAGGATGAAGTTTTCAGCAAGTTTCAAGAATTCAACGCAGAAATAGAAAACCTCACAAAAAATAAAATCAAGACTTTGAGAACAGATAATGGAAAAGAATACACATCCAAGGAATTTTTTTCCTTTTGTAAATCAATAGGGATTAGGAGGGAGCTAACTATTCCTCATAATCCTCAACAAAATGGTGTAGAAGAAATAAATAATAGATCCATTGAAAAAACCATGAAGGCACTAATGAATTATCAAATTCTATCCATATTCCTACTGGGAGAAGAAGCCATGACAACAATATATGTTCAGAATAGAATTCCCCACCGCATATTGAAGGATATGACTCTAGAAGAAGCCTTCTCAGGAAAGAAACCTAGTATGGAACACTTAAGAATATTTGGTTTTCTCGTTTACATTCATGTTCCCAAGGACAAAAGGAAGAAACTAGAACCCTCCGGAAAGGAAAGGCATATCTGTTGGATATAGTGAATCCTTCAAAGCCTATAGAATCTATATTCTAGAACAACATAAGATTGAAGTCAACAAATATGTAACTTTCGATGAGAATTTGGCTTTCAAGAAATCTATAGAAGACTCCATGGAAGAGGAATATGAAGATCCTAAAGAAGAAATCATCGATTTTCCAGAAAGTCAAAATGAAGAACCAGAACAACTTGATCATCCAGTGCATCCATGCAGACCTATTGAATCAGTCAATATAGCCAAAACTAGAAAATGTCCAGCTTGTCTTGAAGCTACTCTACAAGAAGCAGAAAGACTCAAAATTCCAAGTGGTACTTTTAGAGAAATCAATAAGCCAAAAAGATTCTCCAACTATGTAGCATATATGAGAAAACTTATAAATGAAGAACCCACCACATTTGAATAATAATTTCAAAATAAACAGTGAAAAGAAGCCATGACAGAAGAATACCAGTCTATCATGGAAAATGACGTGTGGGAAATTGTGCCTAGACCCAAGCAAAAATCAGTGGTAACATCAAAATGGGTCTACAAGATCAAACATGCAGTAAATGGAAGCATAGATAAATACAAGTCAAGGTTCGTGGCTATAGGTTCCTCCCAGAAGGAGGGAGAATATTATGATGAAACCTTTGTTCATGTTTCTAGATACACTTCTACTAGGGCCATTATGTCCCTTGTTGCTTCCATGGGATGGAGTTTACATCATATGGATGTAATGACAATTTTTCTCAATGAAGCAATTGAAGAAGAAGTGTACATTGAACAACCTCAAGGCTTTGAGGTACATCCCAGAGACACTCACATATGCAGATAAAATAAATCCATGTATGGAATCAAGAAAGCTCCAAGAGCTTGGTATGCCATAATTGACAGTTGCTTAATAAGACTTGGTTTCTCTAAGAGTCATGCAGATCCAAATCTCTACTACAAGGTTGTGAACAATGCACCTATGATTCTACTATTGTATGTCGACGATCTATTCTTGACAGGTGCAAAGTCTCTCATACCCAATGTAAGAAGGAGTTAGCTTCTGAGTTCGATATGAAATATCTTGGTCTCATGCATTATTACTTGGGACTAGAAGTATGGCATAAGCGTGGTGAAGTATTCCTTGGACAAGGAAAGTATGCAATAAAACTCCTTCATAAATTTGAAATGATGGATTGTAAATCCATAGCCACTCCTATGACCACAAACATAAGAAAAGTAAGAGAACAAGATTATGATCCAGTAGATCCGTCCCTGTATCGACAATTGATTGGGTCGTTGATGTATCAAGTGAATACCAAACCAGATATTTTCTTTGTTGTAAACACTTTAAGCCAGTTTCAGGTGGAACCCAGACATGAGCACTAGATCGCTACAAAGCATGTTCTAAGATATATTTGTGGGACGTTAAACTATGGTTTAAGATACACCTCAATCAGTGATGTACAACTTCATGGATTCAAAGATTC
>SNQJ01S0060509.1:18595-35520 GCA_010110895.2 Picea sitchensis
TCAGACTCCAATGTTTGATTTAATGGCCTTGAAGAGTTTCCTCTCCAACCTAATTCAAGGCCCTAACCCTAAACTAGTTGGTTGACCCTACAAACATAAAAAGTCTAATGAATTTTAGATTTAGCGTTAATTTTTATGGCTTGACTTAAGTCAAAGGTTATGAAAGTGAAACTAGTGATGTTTGAAAGATGAAAGCAAAATAAACAGAAAGCTAGAAACAAAATAACTTCTTTTGACTCAAATCTTAAACAACTTTTTAAACTAAAAAATTTCTAAGATCTTTGAACAAAAAACTCAAAGCAAGATTTCACTCAACTACGAGCTACTTATGATCTAAGTAAACCGTCAAGAACTTATGAAATCAAATACTTTTCCCTGGTTACTAATGCAAAACAACACTATTTAACCAAACAAAGAAATAAAAGATTTTTTTTTATTTGAATGCTCACAAAGAAAAAAGGAAAAATATCAACAAGTAAAAACCAAGAAAACTTCTGGCCTATGCGCAGATCGCAAAGGGTCACTTTAAAAATAACACATAAGCAAATTAAAACTAGACTCTCACACTTTTCTAAAAACCCTATAAAAAGAAAATTTTGAGGAAAACTTTTTAATGAAAAAGAAAGCTATTACTGTGATCAAACCTAAGTTACTGACCGCTATGACAGAGACCCAAAAACCTGAGAGGTATAACTCTTGTCAAAGGAAAGGATGACTGCTTCATCTTAAACAAAAAATTTCTCCACAGGCACGCTGCTGACAGTTCAACAGCAATCGTATGCATGCGAGTTGTGTAAAGTTAGGGTGCATGTACACGCATGCTGGCCTTATACAAGCTGCGTGTATCTCTGAAAATATAAGACAAATGAAAGGCCAAGCAATCCAGCCTAGGCAGAGACTACTGGTAGTGAGAACCTAGATCTCTTGAAGACTCATAAACTTACTTTAACATAAAAAAGAAAAACAATTCAAGGAAAACTTCATAGAACAAACCAATCTGAGGTGAAACCTAAGCTATAGACTGCAAACAACAAAAACTAGAAAGAGTTCCAGAAAACCCCTGAGAAGGATTATTTCTGACAGGGGAGAGGATGAATGCCTCTCTAAAAGAAATTTTCTGGAATCATACACGCGACTGACACTTCCTCAGCTAGCATGTACACGTGGGATGTGGGAAGGTAGGGCATAGGTACATGCGTGTAGACCTTATACAGGCCGCGTGTACCTCTGTGGGTCTCAAAAAAAGATGCAGACAAGCAAATAAACAGAGATAACTGGTACGGAAGACCAGAATCTCTGTTAGCTCAGACTTTTGCAGAAACTTTAAAAACAAGAAATGAAACCAGTTCTTAAAAATACCCAAGAAAAAACATTCCCAGAAACCCTAGAGATCCCCAGTATGGTCGCCAATTCTATTGTGGGTGGGAAATCCATCCTACGGACTAGCACTAAGGGTTTTATCATGCATGTAGAAATGACCTAAATATTCTTACTTTTTACCATCATCCCATGCCTAAACCCCCGTTACTCATGTGTAAATACAAGGCTCAAGAGACTAAGTTGACATACCTTCTTTTTCATGTTTGATGTCGATCCCTTCTTGCGCTTGGTCGTTCTTTGAATGCAACTCTCCTCCCAATGCTGACCTGCATTCACTAAATACAAACAGAGAACTCCACATGCATTTGATCTATGAACTAACGGGTTAGAGATTTAATCAATCATACAATCAATATTTCAATAATGACAATCTCATATGGCGGGACGAGAAAATAAATTATTTTATTAACTTCACAATGATACCTCACAATGATAAAGTCGGCTACTGCTCCTCGATCTTGGTCCTGGGTTCTTCTTCCACTGTCTTCTAACTACTTTTCTCTATACTTCTGTTTGCACAAGGATGGCTAAAGGTTGGGACAAAGGGGATGCTTAATCAAGTATAGTTTATTTACTATGATTCCCCTCCTTTCAAATGGGACCCCTAACCCTTATTTTATAGGCTAGAAGAAGCTAGGTATTTGGTTGAGTGACCGACCATGCATGGCCGAAAGGTTTAGTTAACTTACCCAAAACTGTGTGTTCCGTCAACAACTTTCCTTTTTTCATGCTTTTGTAGGTACACGCAGGTTGTCTTGGGTCAGCTAGCGTGTACACATGTGCAGTAATGGAGCAGGGCGCGTGGGACTTTATAAAAGGGGTTTTTAAGAAGAGTTGTTCAGCATTGTTTTGGCAAAGAAGGAATATGGGATGGCTTGATGCCAGGTTAGCATGTATGGTACAAATTAGGGTTATAACAAATAACCCTAACACTCCAAGACAAAAAGAGATAATAAAATCAGGAGTACACAAGAGAGAGAGTGACTAGTGTGCTCCACTCCTCACATCTCTAATACAAGTGTGTGATGAATGAATGTGTGAATGGACTCTATCCTTCCTCTATTTATATGACAGGTAAGGGAGGAAAACAACATAAAATGGACCTAGTCCAATGAGGAGGGTTATATGTATAAGTTACACATGATCATTGTTTTTATCGAAATGAGATAATTATAAGCTATCCATTATAAAGCGATGTATAAGTTACACATGCAAATGAATTCAAATGTCACATAGGAAGATGAAGAGCTAGGTCTATCAAGAAGAAATAGATCTAATTGGAGTAGAGGAAGAGAACAAAGATTTGTTGTAAGACATTTATAAAAAAAATTAATCTTTCAAAATTGTTCTATAATGCAAGAATTGGTTTTGAATTAGTAAAATTGGTAGTTCATATATTTGCAAAGTTGAGTTGTCAATGTTTATGTAAGTGTTTCGTATTGGCAATTTTCTTAGTATCTAGTATTATTGTGGACTTGTGACCATACTATTTTTGCAAAATAATATTGGATGCAAACTTTTTAAATGTTGTTTGAAATTATATATTATTTAAATTAATAGTAACATATTAATTGAACTTAAATTTATATCACTTTCCACTGCTTATAATCCTTTCCCTCTCAAGTTTAAAAAAAATAGAACTAGGAAATATTATATTAAAAGACATGTAGAAGAGTTGACAACAAACATACAAAAAAGGGTTATTATGGAGTTTCAAAAAAATTTGTAACTTTCACAGACTACATAAGATATTTGCAGATGTCTATAATTGATCCAAAAAGGATCCAAAGAAGACTAAGGATAACTAAGAATTCGTAGAAGCAACTCAGGAAGCTTAGAATGGCCTCAACAGACATAAAAAGGGAAAAAAATCAAAGTCTTCGAAGCTTAGTTAAATATGAATCATCGTGAAGAGCGCATCGCAAGATTTCCAACGATGTAAATGGCTCATGAAACGAAGTTACAGATCAAAAGATATTCACGGTCAAAGTTTTGGTCAACCTAGCCCAGTTAGCAGGGATGAGTCAACATCCGTACTGCTGAAGTCACTATCAGTACAGATGATGTCATTGTCTATACAATGTATGTGGCACACACAGAGGGTGACACATGTCATGTTGACGTCATCATGGTGATGTGGTAACACCAGAGGCTACCATGTGTCACTTATTTTTGGACTTTTTCGATCAAATCTGTGAACCATTGGGAAGGTGCCATGTGGAAGTCCATATAGCCACATGGCATATCGTACAACCACCTGAAAGGTGACATGGCAGGATGACATGGTAGAGTTTATGTGGGCCAATGAAAGGCCACCACGTGGCAGTGGGCAAATGCCCAAGGATGCCCAACAACCAAAATTTAAAAGGGGTAAGGGGTTGGTTGGTGCCAATCCCCATTATGCTAAATCCGTCACCATATCTAGCAGATCTACCACAACCAAAACCATAATCCAAATTTACCAGCAATCTCAACGGATAACGTATATATAAATATATAAGCCTTGTATTAAAAATGGAAGTCCACGGTCTTGACCCCAAAACCTCCTCTAACCAAAGCGCCTTAAATATATTCTCCAACCAACTAGCCAAATGAATCTTTTGGTATATCTGCCCACCAATATTACTTAAGAGCTGATTTTTCCAGAGTTCGGGGGTCATACCAAGGGGTGTGTGACCGTACAGATGACACAAAAATCGAGAAATTCCCATGAATTTAATTGCAAGTGAAGGCACAAAAACAGAGACAAATTTTCTCAAGGGCCTGAAAGTGCCAGACTCAAATTGAGGCATGGAGACAATCATTTTTGGGTAATTCGATGCCATGAATTCAGTGGTGTTGTTTGTTTTCTGATCTAAGAAAATCTTCTGCAGCTTAACTCCAGAATGAGGTATACTTATGTATTTTGCCAAATTCTTTTCTTAAGTTAATAAAAATTCCTACCCATTTGAGCGCAGGACCCAAAGATGTAGTCCACCAGGGACGAACTTCGTTATCAAGTTTTTATGTTCAGATCTGATGCATATGTCTCTTCATTATTGAGTTATTACTTCTTTATGGTGCACATCAATTTATGCTCATTTAATACAATTATTTAATAAGTCACATCAATGAAAAGATCTTGGATCATGTTGGTATCAGAGC
Source organism: Picea sitchensis (assembly GCA_010110895.2). Lineage (NCBI taxonomy): Eukaryota > Viridiplantae > Streptophyta > Pinopsida > Pinales > Pinaceae > Picea > Picea sitchensis. Next base: position 23,120 of record SNQJ01S0060509.1, read on the forward strand.
AGTCATCTTTGATTTGAATTGTTGAGTGTGAATGCTTACTAGGGCCAAGCATAAGCAGGGTGAAGGAACTCTTAATACTTTCAATCCCGAAGTTGGTTGTGCATCCTGAAGGAAGAAAATGGCCGAAGAGGACAAGCATGATTAATAGGGGAAAAAATTTCATATGGTATTTTATGGCATGTCATAAATAGTCGATCGAATGTATGGAGACTACGAGAAGAGGATGAAGAAGAAAGGGAAGAAAAAGGAAGCACGAGTAGATGATAATGCTTCAGTGAATCGAGGGGCTAGAGGAGACCCTCCCGAGCCTCCATCTTTACCATCAAGTTCTAGTTCTTCTTCCTCTGAGCATTCTCATCATTCTCATGATTCTATCCATAAAAATTATTTTAAGAAACCATTGTTAAATATTGATGTAAAATTTGATTTACCTATGTTTAATGGAGATGCTAATCCTAGAAATCTAGATAATTGGATCCAATAGGTTGAAGTATATTGTTGTGTTCAATAGATTGATGAAGAGGAAGTTAAAGTGAAATTGGCCTCTCTTCGGTTGGAAGGCACCGTTCTCGTATGGTGGGAGAGAAAACTTTAGGACATAAGTAAGTGTGGTAATCTTCTTTCCTCGTGGTCGGAATTTAAATCAGTGATAAGGAAGAAATTTCATCCATTGGGTTATTTACATAAAGCAATGATGGAATGACAAACTTTAAGACAAAGTAAAGGTCAAATTGTACAAAGTTTCACAAAATAATTTAGGAAGAAATCTCTTGCATTAAACATTCCTTTGGATTCTTATGAAACTTTAATGAAGTATATTAGCGTACTTCACAGTTATATTTGTCATATTTTACTATTGTTTAACCTCACCAGTCTTGACGAAGTTTGTGTGCAAGCCACTCACCTTGAGAACAGGGGAAATCATGTTCAAGAAGATCCCACAAAGAAACTTCCAATCTCCCACATAACCAGTTTAAGAAGTTGAAAAGGAAGGACAAAAAGACAACCACTATAAAGAGGGAAGAAGGAAATCCATCTTGCACTCATTGCAAGAAGAATGGTAATGATGATGAACACTGTTAGAAACTACATCCAGAGAAGAGACTGAAACAATTTGGTGGAAAGGGGAAGACAAATATCGTTGCTACAATGAAACAATATCTTGGTTCCGATTCAGGAAACGAAGGAAATATCACAACGGTTGGAGTATAAGGTAAATATTCCCTTCATGCTAGTTCAAATTCCAATAATGAATCTCATGATGATGAAATAAAGAGGAATGAATTATATCATATAAGAGTTGTATCTAAGCACAATAATATAGATACATTATTTGATCTGGTTTCCCAAATAAACTTTATATCTGAAGAACTTGTCAAAAAGATGGGTCTTGAAACTAAACCACATCCAAATCTTTATCCTCTTGGTTGGGTATGTGATAAAGAAAAACTTAATGTCACCAAGCAATGTAGGGTCATATTTTCTATTGCTTCAAAGTTGATTGATGAAGTGGATTTGGATTTTGTATCACTTGATATATGTGGCATAGTGCTAGGGAGTCCTTATCTTTATGATAGGAAAGCAGTGTTCTTTCGTCATGAGAAAAAATATCACCTTACTAAAGGGGGAGTGGAATATATTGTTAGATCCCACAACATGAGGGTAAACACCACACTTGTTAGTGCAAGACAAATGAATAGACTCATAAACACTAATAAGATATTTGTACTCATGGTAGTAAGGGAAAAGGATGTCGAAACTTTCGACGCCTTCCAAGGATGTGATCCTTCTCATAAGAAAGAATTAATTGATATTGTTTCTAATTATGATGATATTTTCCAGGAACTAGATGGATTACCTCCTAAGAGGGAAATCCAACATGAAATACATCTTCAACATAATTCTCCTCTTCCTAATGTGGGCATGTACAAGATGTCAGTTGTAGATATGGAAGAGATAAAAAATAAGGTATAAGGATTATTGGATCAAGGGATCATCAAGCCCATCTCATCTCCTTGTGTTTATCTGCTCGTGATTGTGCCAAAGAAGGATGGCACATGGAGAATGTGTGTCGAATACCAAGCTTTAAATAAAATCATGGTGAAAAATCGATATCCTCTTCCTCGTATAGATGATTTACTTGATTAATTAAAGAATGATGTTTAATTCACTAAGTTGGATTTGCATAGTGGATACCATCAGATTAGGGTTGCAGAACATGATGCATGGAAAACTATCTTTAAAACCAAACATGGATTGTTTGAGTGGTTAGTTATGTCATTTGGGCTTTGTAATGCTCTGACAACCTTCATGTGTGTGATGAATGATGTATTCAGGCCATTCCTAGACGATTTTGAGATTGTATATTTAGACGACATTCTTATATTTAGTGGGACTTGGGATGAACATGTAAGGCATGTAAAGAAAGTATTGGATACTTTGCAAAGGGAAAAGTTGTATGTAAAATTGTCCAAATGTGAATTTGGTAAGACTGCACTTGTGTACTTAGGTCATATTGTAGGAGGAGGACAATTGATAATTGTTCCTTCCAAGATTGATGTAATTGTAAATTGGCCTAAGCCCAAAAGTGTAACTGAAGTACGAAGATTCTTAAGTGTATTCCAGTACTGGAGGAGATTCATTTCAAACTTCTCTTTTATTGCATCTCCTTTGCATGCCTTAACTAGTGTGAAGAACACTTTTCAGTGGGGAGGAAATCAACAAAAATCTTTCGACACTTTAAAGGAAAAGATCAGTACCGCACCAGTATTAGCACTACCTAATCTTCAATAGCCTTTTGAGATCGAGACAGATGCTAGTGGATATTCCATGGGTGCAATATTGATGCAATATCATAAGCCTATCTGTTAACACTCTAAAACTTTTAAACAAATTGTTGTTAACTATCCTACATATGATAAAGAGTTGTATGCATTAGTTCAAAGTGTAAAGAAATGGAAGAACTACTTGTTAGGGAAGGAAACAATCATACATACATATCATCAACCCTTACAATATCTCCAAGCACAAACCAAGCTACAACAATATCGACATTACAGGTGGATGGGTTTTCTTCAACAATTTCATTTGGTAATCAAATACAAAAAGGGTACGAGTAACAAGGTAGTGGGTATGCTTTCTAGACCTCCTATTGTTGCTTCTATTATTTTGAAGAATGCTTATTTATATCATGATAGCTATGTGGAACAATATGTCATTGATGAATATTTTAAAGAAGTATTTGAGAAGCTAACCCATGGCGCACAGGTAGAGAACTATTGCCTGCAGAGAAAACTACTCTACCATCTTGGAAAGATATGTATTCCTACAAGTGAACGAGTCCATATAATATGAGAAGCTCACACTTCTCTTATGTTTGGTAATTTTGGGGTAGGAAAAGATATGGCTCATCTGCAGATATTTTTTTACTGGCCTTAGATGAAAGAAATTGTAACTAAATATGTAAAGGGGTGTGTGATGTGTTCTACTTGTAAGCCCACTAATAGAAAATTGGGGCTATACTCACCACTTCCTGTTCCATCCCATCGATGGGAAAGTATCTCCATGGATTTTGTAGGGGGTTTACCAATGTTGAAAAGGGGTCATGACTATTTGTATGTTGTAGTGGATAGGTTTAGCAATATGTGTATCTTGATGCCATGTAAAAAGCATATCACTATTGAGAAGACTGCTAATCTCTTCTTTCAGTATGTTTGGGTTCACTTTGGGTTACCCACATCCATTATCTCAGATCAAGATACTCAATTCCTTGGGGATTTTTGGACAAGATTGTGGAGAATGATGGACACCAAGTTGAAGATGAGCACTGCTTTCCATCCATAGACCGATGGACAGATAGAGGTTGCTAACCAAACAACGATACTTTTTCTTCGAGGAGACTACAACAAGCATCCCAAGTTATGGGATGAATAGATACCCTATGTACAACATGCTTACAATCGAGCCTTACATTCCTCCACTCAGTGTTCACCTTTCTAGACATGTTTTAGATATTTGACTAAGGTCCCTTTGGACTTGATGTATGGGAGAGATGTCGATTCAAATGAAGAAATAAATGAATACATGGCCCGCAAGTTCATTTAGAGGATCCAACAGGTACACCAAACAATCAAGGAACAGTTGGAGAAAAGCTAAGCATAGTATAAAGATTGACATGACAAGCATAGGGTTGATGATCAGTTCCAAGTTGGAGACTAGGTATGGATTCGTGTCAGCAAGGAGAGATTGAAGGGTGAAGGAAAGAAACTCAAGCCCATCCGATATGGACCCTTCACTATTTTGGAGAAAAACGGTACCAATGCTTTTCGTCTAGATATTCTACCTTATATGCAGACTTACTCAGTTGTAAATGCAGAAAACTTGAAAAGTTTTTAGCCTCCCATGATCATGGATCAGGGTGAGGAAGTTTCAATACCTTCAGTTGATGAGTTTTGTCCTGAGTACTTGGATGAGTTGAAGGAAGATATCATCCTAGACAAAAGGACGAGGACTTCATGCAGGGGTGATGTTGATTATCTTCGAGTGGGCTTAAAGGGAACACATCCAAGAAAGGCAAAGTGGATTGAGAAGGACAAGGTGAGGGAAATATTCCCTCACTTATCTATTGATTGATGAAAGCTTTTGGTGGTCCAAAAATATCTCAGTGGGAAGGCATGATCTAAAAAGGATCTAGAGAATACTAAGGATAACTTAGAATTCATAGAAGCAACTCAAGAAGCTCGGAATGGCCTCAACAAACAGAGAAAGGGAAAAACATAAAAGTCTTCAAAGCTCAGTGAAATTAGCATCATCGTGAACAGTGCATCGCAAGCTTTCCAACGACATAAATGGCTCTTCAAATGGAGTTACGGATCAAAATATATTTGCGGTCAAAGTTTTGGTCAACCTAGCCTAGTCAACAGGGATTAGTCAACATTTGTACTACTGACATCAACATCAGTACAGATGATGTCATCATCCATATAATGTACGTGGCACACATAGAGGGAGACACGTGTCATGTTGATGTCAACATGACATCAACATGGTGGCGTGGCAACACCAAAGGCTGCCACATGTCACTTATTTTGGAATTTTCTAGTCAAATCCATGGACCAATGGGAAGGTGACACGTGGCAGTTTGTAGAGCCACGTGGCAGACCATACAACCACATGGAAAGTGACATGGCAGGATGGCATGACATAGGTGACGTGGGCCAATGAAATACCGTCACGTGGCCCAGTCATGGGATGCCACGTGACAACAGGAAAATTCCCAAGGACGCCCAACAACCAAAATTTAAAAGGGGTAAGGGGTTGGATGGTGCCAACCCCCAGTCTGGTAAATCCACTACCAGATATGGCGGATCCACCATAGCCAAACCACACTCCAAAGTTAGCAGCAATCCTAAAGGATAACGTATATATATATATATATATATATATATATATATATATATATATATGCCTTGTATTAAAAATGAAGGTCTGCAGTCATGACCCCGGAACCTCCTCTAACCAAAGTGCCTTAAACATATCCACCAACCAACTAGCCAACCGGCTCTGTTGGTATATCCGCCCGCCAATATTACTTAAGAGCTGAGTTTTCAAAAGTTCAAGGGTCAAAACAGGTGGTGCACGACTGTATGAATGACATGAAAATCGAGAAATTCCCATGAATTTAATTGCAGGTGCAGGCACGGAAACTGAGACTAATTTTCTCAAGGGCCTGAAAGTGATAGAATTAGATCAAGGCATGTAGATAGTTATTTTTGGGTAATTCGATGCCATGAATTCAGTGCTGTTGTTGTTGTTTGTTTTTTTTTTTATCTGAGCAAAGCTTATGCAGCTTAACTTCAGAATGAGGTATAGTTATGTATTTTGTCAAATTATTTTGCTGAGTTAATAAAAAGGACTACCCATTTGAGAGAAGGACCCAGAGACATAGTCCACCAGGGATGAACTTCGTTATCAAGTTTTTATGTTAAGGTCTGATGCATATGTCTTTTCATTATTGAGTTATTCCTTCTTTATGGTGCACTTCAATTTATGCTCATTTAATACAATTATTTAATAAGTCACATAGATGAAAAGATATTGGATCAATAATTATTACATCACATCTATTCACACAACTATACTGCTTAATACACACACCTACAATTCTAACAACCTTTAAAAACATACAAATTAACATAAGACATGTTGGTTGGTGGCCTCCTCTTGGACAACATTGGAGTGTAGGGAAGTTTGTTGATCAACATCCATGTCCTCTTTTGATTATAAAACAATATCCTCCTCTTTGAAATCAACTTGAGCTAAATTGTTTGATAGCCAATGGTTCAAGATAATGGAGAGAGAATCCTTGCAAATATTGAGAACCAAGTTTTTGAGCATGCTAAATTCTTCTTAAAGGACATCCATTATTTTACTTTGTTGCACAAGAAGGTTCATAATAGTCACATTATAGGATACAAAATGATGTTCATTTTTATGGACCTTAGTGGTCACCAAGAACATAGATGTTTGATTGATTTGGATAATATCTTCATATTGACGAAACGGTCGAAGAGCTCTTCAAATATACCGTGAGTTCCTAAAATCCATAACTTCTGAAACCTCTTCTATTTTTATTACAAGTTCCAAATTCAAGTGGAGACCATATTTTCCAAATATTCCACTCAAACAAAATATAATCGTTTACTTCCACACCCCAAGAAACACTACTAATTCGTTGAAATTTCATAAAATTCTACTGTATGGATTGAAAATTCATGATGGATGAATTCCAAATAAAAAAACTATAGTGATAAGATCACACCAATAGAAAGAAAAACATTGCTCTGAACCTAGCACCCAAAAGAAGAGTCTATCTATCAAAATATAGGGTGATATCCACAACCAGAAATAACTAGAAACAGAGAAATGGAAAAACCAAAGGATTGCAATCCAAATACCGTAACCCTGAAAAAACGTCCAAAGTAATGGGAAATATCTTTCCATATTTGATTGAAATAGTTTGAGACTACCATAGCTACCTTGAATTATATACCCAAATCCTCCAATTATCCCACCTTGCTGGTGATAATCCATAAAGAAGATAACACATGCCAGAGTGAGGATTAATTCTTTCATGCAACAAAACTAAGACCACGTCCTTGCAATTCCTTTCCCGACACTTGAAAAAAAAAGTGAGGTTTGTTGTGACATGTGTTAATTAATGAGGAGTGACATGGATTAAATTCCAAGTTGATTTTTAACCTTAGGGGATAGGATGAAAATAAATACCCCCATTTTTAATCATGACCCCTTGTGAGAGAGAGGTTGCTTCATTGGCTAACCCATCATCTTGAGTGTTGCAATATTTTCACTTGATAAAATGAGACCTTGCACAAGTTTTGAAATACCCTGTTGATTCTTACAATGATTGAGGATAATTTGTTGGCTTTTGGAGTCGTACTGTGAAAAACCATAGATTTGATGATAATAGTAGAATATCCTACAATGACCATCGATTCTATATTAGCATCATTTTCAAGGTGAAGGTTCTAGAGGAGAGCATAATCTTCAACTTTATTATTAGTTGAGGTTCCTAATCCCCAAGAAAAGGAAATTCCATTCTTCATTTTGGATTTAAAATAATCCCTCCCACACTTGCCCTCTATGACTTTCCTTTGGAAGCTCCATCAAATAAAATAATATAATATTTTTTTTTTAATCTCCAATCAAGTAAATCCTTCTCATCCATTCATATATTCCAAGAAAGGTTGCGCATGAGTGTACCAATGCCTTGTATTGGAAGAGAAAATTGATGAATCCAATCCTCCTCCTCTTTATCCAAAGTTTGTTGATCTTGCATTCCCCTTCCTTTTCACATGAGATACTCCAACAAAATGCCTTTTGCCTTAGATTCCACCAATTTAGGATTTTATATAACTTGGTTGAAAATAGCCCCGTTGTGATCCAACCAAATAGCCCATCATTTTTCTTTTGGGAAAGCTGACCACAACCACCTTAGAATATTTTTGTTCTTGAGAAACCACGTATAATTTTCATTCCATATGATTAACATGTCTCTCCATGTGCCGAGCCTGTGTATTTGATGGATAATCCCAACAAAGGCACGTTAACATACTTGTTTGGAAATTTTGAAATAAAAAAAACATGATGGACAACTTCCTCTATTGATTACCATAAAACACACCTTTGAAGGACCTTGGATTCCTCTTTTTTGGAGGTTATCCTCTCTCAAGATTTTGTGACACACCATATTCCAACAATATATATATATATATATATATATATAACATGATGGACAACTTCCTCTATTGATTAACATAAAACACACCTTTGAAGGACCTTGGATTCCTCTTTTTTGGAGGTTATCCTCTCTCAAGATTTTGTGACACACCATAGTCCAACAATATATATATATATATATATATATGGAATCCCATCAATACCCAATTTCCTTTAACAATATATATATATATATATATATAACATGATGTAATAACTTCCTCTATTGATTAAACACACTCAGTTGACCTTTGACTCCTCTTTTTTGGAGGTTATCCTCTCTCAAGATTTTGTGACACACCATACTAGTCCAAATAATGCTATATATATATATATATATATGTGGAATCCCACTCAATACAAACCTAATTCTATATGGAATATTGATGTGTGTGTGTGTGTGTGTGTGTGTGTGTGTGTGTGTGTGTGTGTGTGTGTGTGAGAGAGAGAGAGAGAGAGAGAGAGAGAGAGAGAGAGAGAGAGAGAGAGGTGTTGATGCATATATCCATCCCTAACATTGTAATCAACAACACCCCAACCTATTTTGTCTGAGACATTAACATCCCACAAATTATCTAAGATAATAGAGGAAATATGACTCAAATGAGAAGGAAGTGATCCAATCAGCTAACTAGACCAATAGTTAGAGTGATTAGATCATTTTAATATGTCAAAATGGGTAGCTATATCCCTTGCATCCATTCATTGTTTTAGTGGGAGAAGATTGTTGTTTTGTTCTAGAGGTTGATTCCCCATTATGTTATCTTGACAAATTTAATTTCTTTTCCATTTCTAAGAATCTAGGTGAGATTTGAATGAATTAGAGGGATCATTTGTTTTAGCAACTTCCTTATATGAGATCCTCTCTGGTTATTTTCCTTGCCTTCAATGCATATTTTCTAATTTCCACTAAAGTATTTCCTCATCTAAGTTTTGTAAGTTTTAAAATCGTGAATTAAAACTACGCATACATATTTTTAAGAAAAATAGAAATTAATCAATGGTTCATGCACACAATACACAAAGATTTATGCTGGAAACCCTTAATTGGGAGAAAAACAACATTCCTTGGTTCCACACCTTTCAACTCTTCATTGTATTAATTTCACCATTAAAAATACAATATATACAATATTTTAGGTATTTTGGAACCACCAATAACCTAATCCATTAATTCAAGATTAATTTAGAAAACAACTAAAAATAGCAAAAATCGCTAAAATAGAAAAAACTGCCACAATCGAATCTTATTTCTTGTTGTACCAACCCAATACCTGAACACAATGTCTGTAACCATATTGCTTCCTTGATTGAATGAGTGTATGCCATGTATCTGACTTTTGTAGTTGAAAGTTCCACTACAACTTGTCTTTTACTCGTCCAACTAATTGCTCCTCCAAATAGGTTAAACACATACCCACTTGTAGATATTTTTCGATCCAGATCTCCATCCCAGCATGCATCAACAATCCCATGTATTTACAACACTATATCCAATCCTAGTATTCCTTGGTATCACAATCCATAACTAATAGTTCCACACAAATACCCGAAAACCCTTTTTACTACTGTCCAATGATCCTTTCCTGGTTTTGACATATACCTGCTGAAAACTCCCACTTCATGTGTAATGTATGGTCTAGTACAAACCATTTCATAAATCAAATTTCCAAACACACTATCATATGGAACTTGTGGCATGTCTTATTCCTCTTCCTGTTTCTTGGGACACTGATCTGAATATAAATTTACACCTACAAGAATAGGGACCTTGACTGGGTTACTTTCCTGCATATTAAATCTCCACAATATCGTCTCAAAATATTTTCTTTGATTCAACCAGAGTTTTTTGTTTGCACGATCACTTTTAATCTCCATTCCCATAATTAGGTTAGCAAAATTGATATCCTTCATGTAAAATTTGGAGGATAACTACGATTTCACCTCCTTGATAACATCCATGTTATTTCCTACCAACAACATGTCATCGACATACAACACTACATAAATGAAGTGATTACCAACCTGATTGGAATATACACAGTCATCAACCTTCTTCTCAAAAATCCTTGTTCAACTATGTATGTGTCAAAATTTTGGTACCACATCATAGGTGATTTCTTCAGACCATATAGTGACTTCTTTAGCTTACATACCAACTCTTTCTTTCCCTTCACTACAAATCCTTCTGGATACTTCATGTAGATTTCTTCTTCTAGATCCCCATGTAGGAATGATGTATTCACATCCATATGTTATACCTCAAAACAAAAGTAGAAACAATAGATAAAAGAAATATAATATATGTTAACTTGGAAATATGGGAAAACTTTTCACCAAATTCAATTCCCTCTACCTGGGAATAACCTTTTGCTACTAAACTACCTTTGCATTTCTCCACTTTTCCTTTTGCATTCAATTTATTCTTAAACAAACATTTTCTACCAATATATTTTATTCCATATATAAACTCAACTAGATCCCTTGCCTCATTCTTATCGAAGGAATCCATCTCTTCAACCATGGCCTTCTTCCAGAGTTTACTATCCTCTAAAATCACTGCTTCCCTGATAGTTCTAGGATCATCATTAGTAATAGATAAATAAAAATTAGCACAAAAATTGGGTGGAATATACCTCTTTGGTTTCCTTATTTCTCTCATTGATATCATCAATACCGGGGTATGAGTTTTGTGTTCTTGTTCTTGTTCTTCATCTTCTTCTATTCAGTTAGATTTTGGATCATCTGAATCAAGCTCTATTTTCTCAGTTTATTCTTCCCTTGGTAGGAATTCCTATTTTGGAACATCTTTAACCTCTCTAAAAACAACATCCCGACTGTAGAAAACCTTCTTATTTTCTAGGTTCCAAAGTTTATATCCTTCTATACCATCTTTATAACCAAAAAAATATACACTTTTCAACTTTATTATCCACTTTAGTCCTATTTTCCTTTGGAAAATGTACATAAACATCACAACCAAACAATATGACATGTTCAAGAGTGGGTTTCTTACCATTCCATTCTTCGTGTAGAGTTATGTCATCCAACACTAATGAAGGGGATTGATTGACCAGGTAACATGTAGTACCCATTTCCTCTACCCAGAATTCATGTCCTAACCTTGCACTACTGAGCATGCTCCTTTCTTTTTCCATCAACATCATGGTCATCCTTTTTTCCACTCCTTTATACTAAGGTGTATATGGAGTATTTTTCTACCTTTCTATATTGCACTTCTTATAGATTCTTCAAATTCATTTCTACATAATTCTCCACCATTATCTGTCTTTAGTACCTTTATTTTATTCTTCAACTGATTTTCTACCAGAGCCTTAAACTCTTTAAATCTATATAATAATTTAGATTTCTTCCAAATAAAATAAATCGATGTGTTCCTTGAGAAATCATCTATGAATGAAACACAATACAAATATTTACCTAGTGATGGAACAAGCACAAATCCAGACATATCACTATGTATCAACTCTATTATCCCCTTTTCTCTTGTAGCACTAGATGGGAATATTACTGGATTATGTTTACCATATGTTAAATGTTCACAAAAATCAAAATCTAGTGTGCAATTAGACATATCTTCAACCATACCTTTACCATGTAGTGTTCGAAGGCCCTTTTCTCCAATATGTCCTAGTCTTTGATGCCATAGCATGGTCTTGTTTCCAGGGACAATGCATATCATGTCTTCTTTATTTATCTGTTCAAGGATAGTAGAACTGTTACATCCATCATTGTAAGTACTTCCCAACAACTTGCACATATTTACACACTGAACTCCCCTCATCAACACCAATGTTCCTTGTACCAATTTTCAAGTTCCCTTTATTGAAATGTTGGCCAATACTGAGAGGGGGGGGGGTGAATCAATATTACTTCTTTTTCGATATTTTTAATAATAATTAATTATTAAACTTATCAATCACAAAACATGATCAACAAGAATGTACTGAAAACAAAAATTAAATATGATAATTACATAAAACACAAGTTACAATGTGTAGGAGACACCAATCTCTCTTCTTTTGAGCACCAACTCAAGGAGACACCAATCTCTTGAGAACCAACTCTAGGAAGCACCAATT